>VMDO01003494.1:0-92424 GCA_007922755.1 Pedetes capensis
GTGTTTTGCCAGTTCTTTCAAGGCAGCTTCCACTTCGTCCTTCAACACCATTGGTTCCTCTTCATATGCAACCTCTTGGAATGGTTGGTCATCTACCAGTTCTTTCTTGTATAATGACTCTGTGTATTCTTCCCATCTTCTTTTGATGTTTCCTGCATCATTTAATATTTTCCCTGTAGAATCTTTCACTACTGCCACTTGAGGCTTGAATTTTTTCTTTACTTCCTTAAGCTTGAGAAACACGGAGCGTGTTCTTCCCTTTCGGTTTTCTGCCTCCAGCTCCTTGCACATGCCATTATAATATCTGTTTTTGTCTTCTGGAGCTGCCTTCTGAAATCTTCTGTTTAGTTCCTTAACTTCATCATGTCTTCCTTTTGGTTTAGCTGCTCCACGTTCGAGGGCAAGGTCCAGTGTCTCTTTTGACATGTAATTTGGTCTTTTCTTTTTTTCATGTCTTTTTAAGAACTTTTTGCTTCCTTCTTGAATGATATCTTTTATGTCATGCCACAACTCTTCTGGTCTCCTATCGTTTGTGTCTGATGCATTAAACCTATTTTTGACATGGTCTCTGAACTCAGGTGGAATATACTCAAGGTCATACTGTGGCTCTTGTATACTTGTGCTAATTTTCTTCAGCTTCAGTTTGAACTTGCATGTGAGAAGTTGATGCTCTGATCCACAGTCAGCACCTGGTCTTGTTTTGACATTTTGTACAGAGCTTTTCCACCGTGTCTTTCCACATATGTAGTCAATTTGATTCCTGTATGTTCCATCAGGTGAAGTCCATGTGTATAGTCTCCATTTATGATGTTGAAAAAATGTATTTGTAATGAAAAGGTCATTGGTCTGACAAAATTCTATCATGCGATCTCCAGCGTCGTTTCTGTCACCAAGACCATATTTTCCAACTACTGAGCCTTCTTCTTTGTTTCCAACCTTTGAGTTCCAGTCACCAGTGATTATCAGTATGTCTTGATTGCATGTTTGATGTATTTCAGATTGCAGAAGCTGATAGAAGTCTTCCCTTTCTTCATTTGTGGCCTTAGTGGTGGGTACATAAATTTGAATAATAGTCATATTAACTGGCCTTCCTTGTAGGCATATGGATATTATTCTATCACTGACAACATTGTATTTCATGACAGATCTTGAAATGTCTTTTTTGATAATGAATGCAACCCCATTTCTCTTTAGTTTATCATTCCCAGCATAGTAGACCATATGATTATCTGACTCAAAATGGCCTATGCCGGTCCATTTTAGCTCACTGATGCCTAGAATGTCAATGTTTATGTGCTCCATTTCTCTTTTAATGATTTCTAATTTTCCTAGATTCATACTATTACATTCCATGTTCCAATTATTAATGGATGTTTACAATTGTTTCTCCTCATTTTGAGTCGTGGCACATCAGCAAGTTGAGCACCCTGGGGCTTTACTCCATTTCCGTCATCACGGTAGACTCTCCTTGGAGGAGGCAACTCTTCCCCAGTAGTCTTTTGAGTGCCTTCCAACCTGGGGTGGGGCTCATTTTCTGGCACTATATCTGACAGTGTCTCTTTGCTATTCATAGGATTTTCAATGGCTAGTTGTTCACCAGGTCCTACTCCCTAGTCTGTCTTAGTCTGGAAGCTCAGCTGAAAACCTGTCCACCATGGGTAACCTTGCTCATGTCCAAGGTTACAGTGGCAGAGCTCTCAGTCTCATCGCAACACACAAGCCCCCACAGTGCGGCAAACTGACAGACATGTGGGGGAAAGTTCATTTAGAGTCACAGTATTAAACTCCTGGGATGTATAGGAATAGCAGCAGAGCCCCAAATCTACCCATCTCTGCCATAGGTACCCCCAAAGGAAAATGCCAGGGCATGACTCAACATCCGTGTGAAATAAATCTCAGTTCTTCAAAGGCCTTCCTTTTTAAATTTTGTTTTGTTTTGTTTTGTTTGAGACACCGTCTCGCTGTGTAGCCTTGGGTGCCCTGGAACTTGCAATCCTCCTGCCTCTGCCTCCTAAGTGGGACTATGCTGCCCCACTCAATTTTTAAAATGCTACCACAGGCTGAGGTTGTGGCTCAGTGGTGGAAGACTTGCCTACCATGTCCAGGGCCCTGGTTTTGATCCACAGCATGACAAAATAAAAAACCAAAAATATAAAGTAAAAGGCTACCACAAAGGTTATCACTAGAGTACAACAGGGCTAGGGCACCGGCATCTTACTTCCTTGGTTCACAGTGTCCTTGATTCACAATATCCTGGGTGTGAGTCTGGCTTATTTCTCTGCAGACCCTGAAAGTCTCACAGATCAAAAAGGTCCGACTCCTCATCGACGAAGCCATCCTGAAGTGTGATGCTGAGCGGATAAAGCTAGAGGCAGAGCGGTTTGAAAACCTCCGAGAGATCGGGAACCTTCTGCACCCCTCTGTGCCCATCAGTAACGATGAGGTAGGCATAGGTACGATGAAGTATTTATGGGAGTGCGGCTGGAGGCCACCTTCCTCACTGTCTATGAGGCAGAGCAGGCTGGGGGCAGAGGAGAGCTGTGCAGCACAGGCCCTCTCTGTCCGAAGCAGGCTCTTTGTGTATTCCCTCTGCCCACCAATTGAGCATTGCAGGAGTCAGATCCTTTCCTGACTGGGAAGTAACAGAGACAGCAGGTAGGAGGAGACTCCTGGCACAGAAATGTCTTCTAAATAGGGCTGCTGTCTTCCACTGCGTGTTGCCCCGGGTAGCAGCAAGTCTTGTGGGAGGGATCTGCTAAATCAACCTAACCCCCTCACCCACACCCTGCTGGGAACTGCAGGTCGAAGGGAAATTTGCATGATAAAAGTTTCCTGCTGAGCGGGAGCTTCCCCAGCACAAAGCTGCTCTGAGCCCAGCCTTTGTTCCCAGACACCCCAGCCATGGCAGGGCCCATCTGTGCCTCTTTCATTCATTCCCTGGTGAACATTAAACTCACTGCCGGCCGGGGTGTGTGAGGGAGGCTGCGAGCCTGAACAGGCTCCGGGGTCAGGGTCCTGAGCCTGCCCTCACGTGGCCCTGAGACCAATGAGAGCCTGGAAAAAAAGTTCTACATTCTTGGTACCCCAGGCGATGTTGATTGTCTGGCGTGGATTGTCCTACAGGATTTTTGAGGAGTCATTTAAGAGAAGGAATAAAAAGCAAATACTATAGATCTCTTAGAAAATCATGATTCCTAGTTTTGTGGCTAGAACTACTAGGACTTTGTAAATTACTGTTTTTCTGCTGAGTAGTAAATTCCCTTCTCTAGTCACCTTACACAGTGATCAAAAGCTAGTGTTTGATTTAAGTGATGGCCTCACAAAGCTCTGTTCTTGGATGGGGCTTGGGAAGATGGAGGTAGTAGAATTAAGAAATCATGTATCTCAGGACTGGGAATGTAGCTCAGGGGTATAGCACTTGCATAGTATGTTCAAGGCCCTGGGTTCAGTGTCCAGCACCCTCCAAAAAATTAATACACAAAAAGCTTTATGAAATCGTGTGTCTCTTCTGGTCTTGTTTTCTTAGGATGCAGATAACAAAGTAGAGAGGATTTGGGGTGATTGTACAGTCAGGAAGAAGTACTCTCACGTGGACCTGGTGGTGATGGTCGATGGCTTTGAAGGCGAAAAGGGGGCCGTGGTAGCTGGTAGTCGGGGATACTTCTTGAAGGTAAGAGTTGTGAACCAGCAGGGATAAAGGGACTAAAATAATAAAAATGCAGAAATCATAATCATACTTAAAGAGGCCCACAAATCCACCACTTATACTCGCGGGTAGCAATTAGATGCAATTCTCTTTCTAAGGCAAGAGAGTGCTTATCCAGATTCCATAGAACAAAAGCCACTCAGTGATCCTCCATAATGAATATATTTTGCTGACTGAATCAGAACAGTCTCTGCCTTTGAGGAGCTCAGTGTAATTGGACAGTCAGACAAGCAACAAAGAACCAAAACGCAGTGTGATAAGCCTGTGGTTTGAGTAGTCCCAGAGTACTTTGAGAGTGGGTAGGTAGAGGCAGTAGATCCAGATTAACTGGGGCAGAGGGCAGATGAGTTCAGGGAAGGCTTCTAAAAAGATGGGGTAAAATAAATTTGGAAATACTGTACACTCAGACGGGCCCTATTTTTACAAATGAGTCCAGGATTGTAAGAATTAGCACAGAAGAACTCCCACACACCCTGGGTGAATAATCAATTTTCCTTACTTTGGTCTTTTAAAGAGAATTTTCTGAATGGGGTGCTTGGGTGATGTGCTGCTGGGGTTTGGTGTTAAAGATCTTCTAGTAGTTGTGGTCCATGGTCTTCCTTGGCCTGCTGTGTGCCCCTGGGCAGTCCTGTCTGTTGCCCAGGTGCCTGAGTGTCAGTTCTAGTGGGTGAATGGGATGGCAACAGGACTCAGTCACCCATTGCTATGTCTCTGCTCCTTTAGGGGGCCCTAGTGTTCCTGGAACAGGCACTCATCCAGTATGCCCTCCGCACTTTGGGAAATCGAGGCTACACTCCCATTTACACCCCCTTTTTCATGAGGAAAGAGGTCATGCAGGAAGTGGCACAGCTCAGCCAGTTTGATGAAGAACTTTATAAGGTAAGTAGCCTTGGGCAACTCCATAAATTGTGAGGCTTAACCTCAGTGGTACACTGTCCAACACAACTTTCTGCCACCATGGAATTGTTCTATATCTATGGCTGTTGGGCACCTAAAGTGTGCCTAGTACAACCAAGGAAGCAAATTTTTAATTTTATTTGGATTTTTTGTTTGTTTTTTTCTGGGATTTTTTTTTTTTTTTTTATTTTTTTGGGGTGGGGGGTGGGTTTGAGACAGAGCCTTACTAGATGGCTCAGGCTGGCCTGGAACTTGTTATATAGCCAAAGCTGGCTTGAGCTCATAATCCTCTGGCCTCCGCTTCCCAAATGCTGGGATTATAGGCATGTGCCACCATGCCCAACTTGCCGATTTTTAATATTAGCTAATTTTAAATTTTTATTTATTGATTGACTGTACCAAGGATTGAACCCAGGGCATCACACGTGCTATGCAAACACTCCACCCCTGAGCTGTACCTCCTAGCCCACTTTTACTTTTTATTTTGAGACAAGGTCTTGCTAAGTTACACAGACTGCCTCTGGCCTCAAACTTGCAATCCTCCTGCCTCTGCCTCCCAAGTCACTGTGATTACAGGGGTGCACCACCACACCCAGCTAATGTTAGTTAATTTTAATGTAAACAGTCACATGTGGCTGCCTGTTAGAGAGTATAGATATAGAGCATCTTTCATCTGTCCTCTGGTAGTATGTGGGATGTATCTAAATTGAGCACACTTTGTTACCAGGAGCTTGGAAAAGAAGCCCCTTTATTTGGTGCTTGGACAAAAGGAAATTACAAATTTGGGGCTGATCTCCCAGCCCTCTTCCCCTGTCCTCTCACTCTTAACTTCAAACTGGGAGCATCCACAGGGCAAGACATACTTGTTTTAGGATTAGTGTGGCTTCTAGTTCATAGCTCCTACTCATTTTAGGGAGAACCAGACGATTCAGATTGAGCTTCCAAATGTGACACCCCAGGTTGTTCAGCACTCAGAATTTTTAGAATGTCTCTGCTAAAAGCTGTCCATCATGGCAAGTTTGCTTCTCACTTACCCCTCCCCCTCAAGACTTCATCTGACAGAGTGGGGACTTTGTTCTTACTGGCAGGTGTGGCTAGGCTCATCTGATTTATTTATTTACTTATTTGTTTTTGTGATGCTGGAGATCAAACCCAGGGCCTCGTGTGCTAGGCAAGCTCTCTGTTACTGAGCTACATCCCTAGCCCTATAGCTTTTTTCTTTTTCTTCTTCAACTGAACATCCAATTACATTATTCTTTTTTTGTTGTTTTTTTGAGACAAGGCCTTGCTATATAGCCCAAGTTGGCCTGGAACTCACTAGATAGCCCAGGTTGGCCTTGAACTCATAATCTTCCTGCTACAGCCTCCCAAATGCTGGGATTACAGGTGTGTGCCACCATGCCTGGCCTCCCTCAGTCTTAACTAGCATCCATCCCTCCTACAGGTGATTGGCAAAGGTAGTGAGAAGTCTGATGATAACTCCTACGATGAGAAATACCTGATCGCTACCTCAGAGCAGCCCATTGCTGCTCTCCACCGGGATGAGTGGCTACGGCCAGAAGATCTGCCCATTAAGTATGCCGGCCTGTCCACCTGCTTTCGCCAGGAGGTGGGCTCCCATGGCCGTGACACCCGTGGCATCTTTCGAGTCCATCAGTTTGAGAAGGTGAGTAGAAGACAGAGTAGGAGTCTTCTATCTGCCTGTCCACATGGTCATAGAAGAGACAGCCTCTGTGTTCCCTGGCCTACCCAGACTCCAGTTTTTCCTCTCATTGCTGACATCTTTGTCTGGGGAAGAGCCTAGGAAGGGCATGAAAGTGCCTGGGAGTGGCTTTGAGCACCAATTAGAACAAGGCTTCCTGAATCCACATGGTCACTCCTGTACTTATCAGCTGTGTAACCGTGGATAAGTCACTCAGGCTCTCTGTGGTCCATTTTCACCTCTGTAAAAAGAGGGTAATGATCATGGTACCCACCTACCTGGGTTAACTGGGTATAAAGCCAAGTAGGTGGCACAAAAAGTCCGTGGTGGCTCTCCGTAAAATCCATCGTTCTTGTTGCAGTCCTGTCTAGTTGAGCATTGATCCCCTCTTGCTGGAGGCCTGGCCTGCCCTCCTCCCACTGGGGTGAGAGCAGGTCTTGATTGTCAAGATGGCTGCCCTTCTATCCTTCAGTTTATTCACCCCACACTGCTGCCCCTGTCTCCTCTCCTCCCTCTCTGCAGATCGAGCAGTTTGTGTACTCATCACCCCATGACAACAAATCATGGGAGATGTTTGAAGAGATGATCACCACCGCAGAAGAGTTCTACCAGTCTTTGGGGATCCCTTACCACATTGTGAACATTGTCTCAGGTAGGGGACCCCTCATCTTCTTGGCCTCCCTTTCCTGCATCCCACAGATGCCACCCTCCCCAGCTGAGCCACCACACAAAGAGAAAGCCACAGTGCATCTCATTACCCACATTCCTTGAAATATCACACACTTCTCCCTTGGAAGTGTTTGGTGATGAGAAAGATCTGGGCAAAATTTCACTCCTGGGAATAGGAGGTGAAGTAAAGATTTCCTCAGGCTTGCTGACGGTGAGCCTTCTGAAATCCCAGCCCTCCTTCCTGAATCTAGGGGTTTTTCCTTCCAGGCTCTTTGAATCATGCTGCCAGTAAGAAACTCGACCTGGAGGCCTGGTTTCCAGGCTCAGGCGCCTTCCGTGAGTTGGTCTCCTGTTCCAATTGCACAGATTATCAGGCTCGCCGGCTCCGAATTCGATATGGCCAGACCAAGAAGATGATGGACAAGGTAGGCAGCCCCCAGGGAGGTGGGTGGCAGGGCTTTCTGCACAGGGCACATCCATCATTTCTCATCCTCTGGGAGCACGTTAATTTCCCCGCATCATGGGAAAATATGAACTCAGCCTAGGCCCAGAAGGGAATCTGGAAATGCCTTCTACTGAGTCAGGACTTGGTTCTTTTAGATAGAAACCTGAGTCTAGCTGTATTCTACAAGGTAATCCAAGCTTTTCTCTTTTTGGCTTTGTTTCCCTTAACTCCAGAGAAAGAATAATCTCCGTTTATCTACACAGAGCAAGTTGGAGGCAGTGTCTTCCCTCTTTTCGCCCAAGAAGGTCAGGTTGTAAGCTCATCTCTCAAACCCAGTCTTCAGACCCTGCTCTGTTCTAAGTTGGGTTTGGCATGGATTAAAAGGAGGGGCCACAGTGGTGGTTTCTTCTTTCCCACCAGCTCTCCTCAGAATACTGGGACCTAACACTTGTCACAAATGCAGACATGAGTAGTCTTCCTGGAGTTATCTGATAGGCAGGAAATAGCAAACAGAATTCAAGTTTTAAAAAAGTTAAAGATGAGTAGGAGCCATCCTTTTGCTTGGGGTAGTTGTAGCTGGGAGAGTTCTAGCTGCGGATGGTTCCTGGTCATCAGGAAGACCAGCTGAGGGTTGGGTTTAACTTTGCCTCTGGGACCCTCTCTTCCCAGGTGGAGTTTGTCCACATGCTCAATGCTACGATGTGTGCCACCACCCGTACCATCTGCGCCATCCTGGAGAACTACCAGACAGAGAAGGGCATCACTGTGCCCGAGAAGCTGAAGGAATTCATGCCACCAGGTACAACTCCCAACTCAGCTCCTCTTTTCTGTCTTCATATTCTTCTGAATAGTAGGCCCCTTGCAGAAGGTACCACATTTTCTTCTGAGACACAGTTCCCAAAACTCTGCCTACCTTCTGGTGCTGGACAATGGAGGGCCTGGCTGAGAATGTAGCCAGCATAGGTATGATGCTCAAATTCTGCTACAGTTCAGACCTAGGGAAGAAAAGAACAGAGAAACCAGTGCTTCTTTTGGGTATGCCTTCAGAGGGATTGTTGTCTTGTTGAATTCTTCCCTGAGGTCCCTGGGCTTTGACTCTCTGAGAAATGACAGGTCATTTGGTTGACTCCTCCCTCCCAGGACTCCAAGAACTGATCCCTTTTGTGAAGCCTGCGCCCATTGACCAGGAGCCATCAAAGAAGCAGAAGAAGCAACATGAGGGCAGCAAAAAGAAAGCAGCAGCCAGAGACATTGCCCTGGAAAACCGGCTGCAGAACATGGAGGTCACTGATGCCTGAACATTCCTTCCTCCCAGCTCGCCAGGTTCCCTTTCTGTCAGCGGGGGGCCTCAGGGCCTCCCCTGGGGCAGGGAGGCCAAGCACCACTCATCGCCCTTCCCCATCTGACTGTACAACTTATGGAGAGCATCTGCCTCATACAGTGCAGGTGTTCCTGTCTCCTTGCATGGGCCTGGGTCTCACTGATGACTGATGAAGCCATGTAATAAAGCAACTTTGGGGAGGGAGTCAGACTTCCTCAGTCTTCTCCCCGGGCTTGAACCCTGACTCTGTCAGTTCTCCCTGGGACTGAACTCCTCCTTTCCCTTCCAAATATGGCTCCACTGAGCAGGTCAGAGAGCCCTTCAGCTGGTATGTATAGGCAGGGGTGGGGTCAGTAGAGGCCAAGCAAGGAATGAAAACCTGGAGTGATAGGCACAGTCTTGCAGGAGAAGGGCCAGGATCCTCTGTAAGTTCTCTCCTGCTTCAGAGCCGTGAATAAAAACCTTCTAGCACTACATTCCCTAGAAAGGGCTCCATAGAAAGAGGGAGGCTGTGTGCCATCAATGTAGCTGAGACTTAATCCCACAGTGCCTGTAGGTCCAAGAGCATGGATTGGGGGCTTATTAACAGCAACTTCTCTCTTTACAACTCTCCAAATGGGAAGACCCACTGCCTAGCAGCTCCTTGCTGCAACTACAAAGGATCCAGATAGCCAGCAGGGCAGAGAGGTCCAGTAAGAATGTTCTGTTCTTGCCAGGAACACCAGTGCCCTAATACCTGGGCACCTCTCCTGGGGAAGGTGGTATTCAGGCTCTTTCTTCACCTGCTGCCTTTCATCTGCAATCTGCAACCCTCCACTCTAATAACACCTTAGGTCAGTCTAGCGCTTCTCCTAGCAGGTTAAGTACTTCCTCTAGCTCTTCCCTTTTATCTTTGTATGGTCCCAGAAGGTAGGGTGGGGACATGATTATACCTGTTCCACCATGGAAGGGAGAAGTACACGGAGGAGGAGGAGGGATGAGACAGCACAGCCAGGTGGAAGTCCTGGCTCAGTGTGGCCTTGTGC
Organism: Pedetes capensis; assembly: GCA_007922755.1. Taxonomy (NCBI): domain Eukaryota; kingdom Metazoa; phylum Chordata; class Mammalia; order Rodentia; family Pedetidae; genus Pedetes; species Pedetes capensis. Next base: position 9,766 of record VMDO01003494.1, read on the forward strand.
TTTGGGAGGTTGAGAGCTGGACGGTGGCTTGGATTGTGATTCAGGAGTCTTCACCTCACCCCAGCTGCCTTAAATCTGTGCACAGCGACTTCCCCTGGGCCTGCTGGAGCTTGGTACCAAAGAAGGCCATGTGCTCAGTTTTCCATGGGGGCTGATCCTATCAATGTTTATTAATGTATTAATGTTGCTCCTGGAAATCCTGTCAAAACTGTGCACCTGAAAGGGTGATCACTGTGGCTCTCTGACCTGCGTGCTGTGCCACCTGGGGGCCCAGGCAGGTTCTGTCACCTATTGCCCTCAGCTCTAGGATAGCAAAGCCAGGACAAGAAAACAAAACAGCAGCCTGCTCCCATTTGTAATTCAGGATCAGAAATTCACATTTCTGTAGCCTCAACTATTTGAAGAAAGGCAGTTTGCACACTAAGCAGGAGGATGTTTGCCCCATCCCCACTCCTATTTTAGAAGCACATTGAAACTTTAAAAAAAAAAAAAAAAAAACTTTCAAGTGGCCCTGAACACCCCCGTCTCTTAGGCCTGGCCTAGATCTCCACAGCTGCCTCCCTCACTCCCACGCTCTAGTCTTTTTGCTTACAACCTTCCAACAGAAGGCTCTGCTTTTTTCTAGGGCCAGAATGCTCTGAGAGGGCAGAAGCTGGGACTCAGGCCACCTGGCCCTGGCTCTTGCCCACCCCACCCCCTGCCCCCACACTAGCTGACCTCTCACCATGCTGCTTTTTGGGGGCTGGCTACACTTAGCTCCTGGGTGCCCTAAGCAGCCATGTTCCCTATGCCAGCCTTCCCCTATCTGTCCTACACAGGCTCCTCATGTGAACCACCCAGGAGCCTGGCTAGGAAGATTGCTGTGTGGACCGAATGGTGTGTCAGCAGAACAGACACTCCCTGCTTCCTAAAGCCGGAGAGAAAATAGTCAATAGTAGTGAAGGCCAGGATGATTGGCGGAGGGTCTTCCCTGCAGCTCACACAGAAGAGCACATGGGCCAGTGGGCACAGGGGCTGATCCTGTGCCAGGTACCACTGGGAGGAGAGCTTGCAGAAAGAATGGGAACAGTCCCTGGCCTCAAAGAACTCAGTCTTTTGGGATGGGTGTGCCTTGCCTTCCTCTAGAGCCAGAGGGAATTGCAGGCTAGACTCTTCTCCCTGCAGCAGTGGCTTGGGGCTGATGCAAGCCTTACTGAGGATGGGCTGGCCCACCTGGAAGCTGAGCAGTTGGGAACAGGCCCAGGTAACCTTGACTCCACCCTGGTAGTTACCTCCACAACCCACGGCTGATGCCCTCATCCCTGGCACCTTGACTGCCCCATCTCCAACCTCAGCTACCCAGGTTACTTCAGCAAACAAGCCCCAGAGGCCATGTGGAGTGAGTCAGAGCCCTGGGTCCCTCACCAGCCTTTGGTTCCCACACCCAGGAATTCAGGGCCCAAGATGCGGGTCTGGGTACTTAAAGCAAGAGGAGACACTGAGACATGGTGTGTGGCCTCTACCACCAGAAAGTCAACTGAAAACTAGGTTTCTAGAGAATTCTAAAGGGCCAGACAACTGTGTGGGACCCAGTGAGAGTCTTGGGGACTTGTCAGGGAAACAATGCCCTAGACTGAAACCTTGCCATTGAGAACTGACTCTCCCTGGGACCCATACAGCTTTTCTTTCCCTGAAGCTTTTCCAGTTTACTCTGGGACCAGAGAATGTCTCTCCCCCAGCCCCTATACCTCCCACGGGGGGGGGGGGGGGGGGGGGGGCGGGGGCTGGGGCTCCCTGGCTGCACTCCCAGGATGAGTCTGACAGGCAGAGCTGGGATAGGCCCCAGAGAAATGTGCTGCATGTCAGAGCCTGTGCCAGGATGAGGGGCCTGCTCCACATCCCTAGTCACCTCCCAGCATGGGGTTCCCCAACAGTCCCTCCCAGATAGGCATAAAAATGGGGTGCAGCCTTGTAGCCCCCTACTGCACCAGGCCCTGCTAGGCTGACGATTCCACCTCTGACATTGCCCTTTTAAGAGGCCCCCCCTTGGGGGCGGGGTGCTGCAGGCAGGATCTTGTTGCAGAAACCCAGCAATGTGCATCTGCCCCACCGACCTGCCTGGAAAGAACACCTGGACACCGGTTCTCAACCTTCAGGTCAGATGTAGGGGTCCCAGCTACCTCTGAGGAGACCCCCTTTCTTTCTCGAGGGGAAGATCCTCTCACCAACCCCTCGAATTGGCTGATTCAAAAGCCCTGCATTTTGGAGATTGTCCCCTGTCCCTCCATAGGATTGACTCTACCCCTCTACAGACCTGCCTTCAGAAATGGTCTGGGAAATTGCTTTTATTGAGGTGTAAATTGCTGATAAGATGGTGTAACCCTTCAGGGAGATTTGTTTTTTAAACCCTGAAACTGAAGATTAAGCTCCCATTTGGAATGGTATTCATCCTTCCTTTCCATCTTGTCTCAGAGGGGAAAAAAAAAAATACTCTTTCCAAAACCAGCCCTTGTCTACTCATGCCCAGGGGATCCTTCTGTGTCCCTTGAGTCCTAATTCTTCAACTAGCTCTCTCCTGAATCTCCCCTTTCCCCCACCATCGCTCCCCTCCTCACCTCCTCCCCTCTGTACCAACCTGCTTACACATCACCCCTCTGCACACAGCGTCCTGCAGTCCTGCCTCTCCTGTCAAATTACCATTCCATCTGGCTCCTTTCCCTCAAAGATTAATCAGCAGTAGTCTCTTGTGGGCTCTGCTCCCTCATCAGCATTCTTGGCCCTCCCCTCTCTACCCTCCCCACAGAGGGAATGTGGTATGTTATAGAGGGAACCGAAGGCCTGATGGCTGGGTGCAGATTGAGGGTGGGTTTGAGTTGAGGTGGGTGGGGGGTAGTGATGACACCTGACCCTAAATGCTGGTTTCTGGAGCATCCAGCCTTCCTTGCTCAGTCTCCATATGCTCTCCTGCCCCTGGCACAAGGGACCCCCCAAAACCCATTCCCTCTCATCTGAGCATCTCAGCCACCCCAACATGCACACTGAGCATCTCTACCAGCATCTCATACCCCAACGTCTAAACCCTCCCTTGATCCTCTAACCTCCCCCCTCTCAGTATTCACCCCATGCAGACTCCTGGGAGTCACCCTGGACACCTTCCTTTTCATGTCCACACCAGTCTGTGGCACAGTCCCACTGGGTCTTCAGTGCAAGGATCTACCCTGGTGACAGTCAAGTCCTTAGCTTTCCTGCTGGTCTGCAGGCCCCAGACTCTCCTGCAGATGCCACTGCATCATGGTGCCAAAAGTAGCTTGCCAGATGGTTCAGCCATGATTGTCCCTCCCCCTGTCTGCCAAAAGTACTCCACAGGGTTTCCCTCAACTTCCAAAGTTCAGACTTCTCAGTCAGAGTCCAGGTTCATCAAAATGTTCACACCAATAGGCTCTGCTCCGCTCGTTGCTACCACGTGTCTATGTTCCAGCCCCTTGGATTCCTTCCTTCTCCCAGTACTGACCATGCATCAAGTCCCTCCATATTTGCTCATGCTGTTCCCTCTGCCCACATGCCTTTACCTCCTGCCATTCTGGAATTCTTCCTCATTTTCATGGTGGTTCAAATGCCACCTGCTTCTAAAAGCCTTCTTTAGCTCTTCCACCCCCACACAAAGTTATTAATGAGTATAGCCCAGTGACAGCAGTTGCCTCTGTCTTCATTAGCCTGGCTGCCTATTGAGGCAACAGCTGGAGTCTTGTTCATCTGTGTACCTCTCACACCTAGCCACCCAGCCCTGTAGCTGGAACACAGCTAAAGCTAGGCAGGGCTTTCCTCTTCAGCTGCTCTGATGATGTTAACAACTGAGTTACTACAGACATTAGGATTTACTGCTTGCAGCTCAGCCCCAGGCTCCATCTCTTCCATTCTATGCTCAGGGCTCAAAATTATCTCAGTTGGATTTTGGATTGACTCTAAGTCACTATGGAATGCTACCTTTTAAGCCACCCTTGACAAACAGCACTGGCAGTGTGAGTTGAACCTATTGCTGGGGTAAGCCATCCAATGCTATCTTTAATTGAGCCCCAAAGAAAGTCTAACCGTTGGGGCATCAGGCCTGCTACCTCTGGCCACAACTGCTATTGGGAATGCAATTTTGTCATTAAAGTGAATGAGTTCAGAGTTTCTCACAGAGCCCCTTAGAGACCCACCTGTCTGCCAGATGGAAGCTCCTGGCACCGAGAAACACCTAGTCACCCTGTATGTCATCTACTCATTCATTCATTCATATATTCATTTAACCAATATTTACTGAGTGCCCACTGGGTGTCCGGTCCCATGTTAGGTTCTAGGTATTTGAGACACATTTGTTCTCCCCAGCTGGGGCTTACTGCCAGTGGGTAAGACTGTTAGCCCAGTAAATTAACGTGTATATACCCTATGTAATCACAAATTGCCATACATGAAGGAGGGGCATTTAACTCTGCTATGTTCAGCAACTGGAAGGAAGCCAGGGTGTCCAGATCAGAGTGAGCAAGGAGTAAGGAAAAGCTGGGCTTTGTGGATTCATATAAGGAATTTGGGTTTTATTCAATGTACAACAAAGGAAACCAGTGCAGGGTTTTCAGAAGGGGAGCAGCACACTCAGTTTCAAGACTTTGCAATGTTACTTCACCCAAAGATACCATGAATGGTCCCTTAATCAGATAAACCCAGAATGCGGCACCTCAACCAGAAAACTGGCTTGGACTCTTTTTTTTTTTTGTGTGTGTGTGTGTGTGTGTGTGTGTGTGTGTGTGGTACTGGGGGTTGAACCCAGGGCCTTGTGCCTGCATGCTTTGAAAGTGCTAGACCACTGAGCTGCGCCCCCAGCCCATTTTTTTGACATTTTGAGACAGGGTCTTGCTAAATTTCACAGACTGCCTCTGGTCTCGAACTTGCCATCCTCCTGCCTCCACCTCCCAAGCCGCTGGGATTACAGGCATGGGACACCACGCTTGGCTGGTTTGGACTCTTTAGTCAGTGTCACCATAAAAGAAAGAAAAAGGAAGAGATGAAAAAAGAAAAGAGAAGCCTGGTGTGGTGGCACACACCTGGAATCCCAGCACCTCAGAGTTGGAGAAAGGAGGATTGACACAAATTCAAGGCCATCCTGGTCTTACATAGCGAGTTCCAGGCCAGCCTGGGCTACAGAGTGAGATCCTGTCTCAAAAAATAAAAAAAAAGAAAATTAAAGTGTCCTATGATCAGATGTAATGAATAAACTTCTGGTTTGAAAGCAGAAACTGCATATGACCTTTAAGAGACAGCTAAGAATTTGTATTGGACTGGATATTGTTGTTGTTGTTAGGTGCCATCGAGTCGGTATCCAACTCATAGCGACCCTCTGTACAACAGGGGAAACACTCTTGTCAGTGCTTCTCTGCTGTGCCTAGGGTTTTCAATGGCAGATTGACTTTTTTCTGGGGGGAGGGGGTTGCCAGGTCCTTCTCCCAAGCCTACAGCTTCTGGTGTTTCCAGGCGGTCTCCCATACAGGTACTAACCAGGCCCGACCCTGCTTAGCTTCGGACATCTGACAGGATCAGATGCCACAGGGCTATGGCTGCAGGCATAATTCTAGAAATTCTCATTCATGTTCCTGGCTTTGGCCATGGCAAAAGTCCTGTGGATGCACAGGAGACAGGAGAGGACCATGTCTCTTGGGAGCTCCCTACTGAGAGGCCTAGGGTGGAGGCACTGTTGTGTCAGCACTTCATTTTCCTATAATTTTCCAAAAGTCCTGAAAGATACAGCATAGCGTCAACAATTTTTGAACCTAGGGGGAGAGTATTCTGGTATTTCCTATATCATTTATTCACTCTCTCTTTCTTTTGAAACAGGGTCTCCCTGCATTCCCCAGGGTAGTCTTGAATTCCTTAGCTCATGTAATCCTCCCACCTCAGCTTCCCAAGTAGCTAGTACTGCAGGCATGCACCACTGTGCCCAACTTAATTATAGCATTCTTTCAGTTTTTATGAATGGTTGAAATTTTACAAAGTAAAAAATTCTAAGTTTCTTATTGTTTTCTGGTGCAGGAGATTGAATGCAGGGCCTCAAGCATGCTAGACAAGTGCTCTACCACTGATCTACACCCCAGCCCACAAGAGATTTTTAATTTTGCTTTTTTTGAGACAGTGTCATTATGTAGCCTAGGCTGGCACTGAACTCATAGGCAACCTGTCTCAGACTCTTGAATGCTGCGATTACTGGTATGTACCACCACACTTGCCTTTTAACTTATGTTTATTGATTGACTTTTTTTTGTGATGTTGGGTAACAAAAGCAAGAATATTTTTAAATCTACTTTTTATCTTTTTTTTTCTTTTTTTTTCTTTTTTTTTTTTTAAGAGAGGGTCTTGCTATGTAGCCCAGGCTGGCCTGGAAGTCACTATGTAGAATAAGCTGGCCTCAAACTTGTACCAACCCTTTCCACCTCAGCCTCCTGAGTTCTGGGATTACAAGGTTGTGCCACCATGCCCGACACAAAATGTTTATTAATTGTTCTCTTTCTTTCTTTCTTTCTTTCTTTCTTTCTTTCTTTCTTTCTTTCTTGGGGGGAGGTTTCATTTGGCTTATAGTTTCAGAGGTTTCAGTTCATGTTCACTTGACCCTGTTGCTCTGGGCCTGTGATGGCCCAGTATATCATGGTGGGAGCACATGGTGCAGGAGGCTTGGTCACCTTATGGAGACCAGGAAGCAGAGAGAGAAGCGTGATATATGTCTACTCTCCCTCACCCTGCAGTGCTGGGGATTGAATGCAGGGCCTCATGCATGCAAGGTGTGTGTTCTACCACTAAGCTAATTCCCAGCCTCTGTAGTAATTTTTTAAAGTACATTTCCAACATACTTACACGATTTTCAATTTTATGATGGCGCAAAATTGTACTCATACAGCTATTCCGTGTTTTCATTGCAGTATAGTAAATAATAAACTCCATGAGATATTCCACTTTATCATAAAATAGGCTTTGTGTTAGATAATTTTGCCTAACTGAAGCCAAAGAAATTGTTCTGAGCACACTTAAAGTAGACTAGGCTAATGGTAGGTTAGGTATATTAATTGCATATTGGACTTATGATATTTATAATTTACAATGAGTTTATCAGGACATAACCCCATTGTAAGTTGAGAAGGATCTGTATTGGGCTGCTGAGTAGAGGCTGGTTTGGATTGGAAGTAGCCCCAAGAATCTCAAAACCCTGTTTGAGAATTCCCTTCTAGGCCAGACCAAAAGTGGGGGACTGAGAAATATTAGTGTCCACCTGCAAGGAGCGCATTCTCCAGCTGCAAAGTGTGGCACCAGCCTGGGCACACAGGCAGTGGGGGAGGAGGTCTTCAGGGCTCTGGCTTGCCTGGTTTGCTGGCTCCTGACCCTTCATTCCACCCACCTATGATCTAACAGCCCCACATGGCTAGGTTGTCTTGTCTCAGTTTTGTGCCCTTTTATAGACTTTTTTTATTGATTGATTCACTGCAGTACTGGATGTTGAACCCAGAGCCTCACACATGGTAAGCAAGTGTTCTACCAGTGAGCTACACCCCCAGCCTCTTTTTTATTTTTTGTTTTGAGATGGTCTTGATAAGTTTTGCAGGCTGCCTATGGCCTCAAACTCATGATCCTTCTGTCTCAGCCTCCCAAGAAGCTGGGGTTTATAGGCATGTACCACAGCACTCTGCACTTTTTTTTTTTTTTTTTCTTTTTCTTTTTGCTGTGTAGTTGGCTGGACTGGAATCACTATGTAGCCAAGGCTGGCCTTTAACTTGTGATCCTCGTCTCTCAGCCTCCTAAGTGCTGGAATCATAGCCGTGTGCCACCATATCCAGCCCAATTCTGTGCCCTTTATGAAGCAGCACTTAGTCAAGAAATGGAACCAGGCACCAAGACCACTCCCTATCATTTCCTTTTGCCAGAGAAACTGTCCTGCCACCCATCAAAGGTTACCTTGACCTTTCCCATCAGCAGTCTCCATCCTGCCCCTCTTTACCAGCAGACCATTAGTTCCAGAATTTCAGCCCACAAGGATCTGCCTAAGACAGTGGTCACCTGGTTCTTCCTGATGTGGCCTCTATCTGCCCCTTCAGGGTGCTAGACCACAACAGACCCACCCCAATCTTAGCTCCAGCCAAGGTGACACTTTTGTTTCATTCGTTCTTTTCAGTTGTTCATAGTATAGTGTTTAAGAGCATGGACTTTGGAGGCAGATTGCTGAGTATAAGTCCCAGCTGATGCTTAACATAAACAGTAGATTAAATGATTTTGCTGATGAATTCCTTTTTGCCTGGAATGCTGTTCCAGAGTCTTCAAGATGCAGGCCCGGTCTCACTTCCTCCAGGAAGCCTTCTGAGATTTCCTCCACCCTCACTACTCTCCCTGAATCCCTTTAGCCTTTTCTGTGCAATTCTCTGTCTTGAGAAGCCCACGTCCACACCTTGGATGTTATTTTTCTCTTAAGCATTTCTTTTTTTCTCTCTCTGAATGCCCTTGCTCAATCTAAAGCAAGTTATGTCTCTTATCCCTAATTAATAAACTCACTAACTTTGTTTCAATCTGGCTTCATCCTGAAATTCTTTTCCGTGGTGGAGCAAAGGATCCAGCCCTACCTGAGTAGAAGTCCCTAATGAGGCTGGGGGCACTCCTCAGGCTACAGGCAGGAGCGCTAGGCTTCATCCTCCCACTGCCACTGACAAGTTGAGAGCCAGGACCATGTCTTACTCACATGTGCACTCACCGCAGGCCTACAGACCCTCATGATGCAACCAGGGGAGGCAGACCTCCCAGATCTGGGGAAGAGCCCCCACTACTTCAGCAGGCCACTTTCTTCTTTCTTTTCTTTTCTTTCTCTTTTTTATTCCTCCCCTACACAGGTAGGATCTTGTTATGTTGCCCAGGCTGGCCTTGAATTTGTGATTCTCCTGCCTCAGCTGCCCAAGTAGCTGGAATTGTAAGTGCAAAGTAACTTCTTTTTTAACAGACTCCAGGAACATCACTGCACCTTAGTTTTCTCCCAGGTAGGGGGGAGGCCTACAGATCCCTTACAGCTAAAAAGTTCCATGAAACAGCATCCCTTCTTCTAGCAGCCTCATTACCAGGGCCACCCTCATTTGGGATTTGATGGAACCTAACAACAACAACAACAACAACAAGTGATGCATATTAAGACTTGGAGTTTTCTGCTCTGCTTCTGGGAGTGGAAATAGCTGAGGGGTGGACGAAGAGGCAGCTCTCTGTCCTGTCCCCCTAGGGATAAGGCCAGGAGGTGATTAAGTACTATTTGGCAAATATGTTTGGAGATGAGGGGAAGGGTTCCTTGCATCCCCCAGCCTGTGTGCCGGAGACAGAAAAGCCACCCACCTGGAGGGAGTTCTGGTATGTGTGCCTGTGCCTTCCCTGGCAAACTCTGCCCCATTGCTGGGCTTCAGAACCACATCCCACCATTGAGAATCAAGGCTGCTCTTTCTTTACCTGGAAAACTTATTTTAGCCACAAAGGGAGCCAGATGAATGGAAAGCTACAGTTTCTCCATGTGTTGGCTTGGCCCTTCATCAGAAATAAGAGTCTCATTACCCAACCCCAATTCAAAAGATAATTAACAGATGGTATAATTTTGTAGCATTCTCTGCACCACATGGCTATTAGGTAAAGAGCAAAATGCCCACGCAGAACCTATATCCTTCCAAACCATAGGGTCTAAGGAAGTCTATAGAGGCAGAGCCCAGAGGCCACTTAAGCCACCCCTGTATCTCTGGAACTGCCCTTGGCCTTGTCCAGAGGAAGAAAGCTCATCTTTGTTCAAGGGCAGGGCACTCCCCTGGATCAAGGGTTCTCATCCCAACCTCCCCTTTCTCCATCTTGCCTATTTGTCATCTCCAGGAACACGGCCTAACCCTAATCCTTCTGCCCATCTCCTTTTGGATTGCCTGGGGAGAAAGAGAAAAACTGGATTTTCATCCTTGGCATCACCGTGTGGTCCCACAGGAATTCTCTGGGCTTGGAGCAAGGGAAGTCTTCCACTGTGACCAACTGAAAGTGATTCTGCTGTGACCAAAGGGCACGTTTGGGTGGGAGTGCCTGCTCTAGTGGTTTTCAAACAGGATTCCTCAGAAGCCAGGTGCTGTGGTGCAGGTTTGTAATCCCAGCAACTAGGGAAACTGAGGCAGGAGAATCGTAAATTGGAGACCCTAACTCAAAAAATAAAGAAGGGGCTGGTGGGAGGGCTGGTGGTGCTCAGTGGTAGAGCACTTGCAAAGTATGGCCTTTCAGCCCCTCAGTATGGGGAGGAGGAACCCCACAAACCCCAAAACCAAAATATACACCAGAACAAAACAAAAAGGCAACAGGATCCCTTGGGATCCTCATATTCCACAGAGGAGCCCAGGGATTCTTGATGGGGGCGACAGTAGGGATGGGCAAGACTCTGACCCCCTACTTCATCCTAGCAGTGTTACTCATTTGTTTTATATTCTGGGCTTCTAGTTCAGATTTCATTTAAAAATCCTACTGCCAAATCAATTTTTGAAAACCAATTACTTTATTCAATTCTTTCATTTTACAAAAAGGAAATCTTGGGCACTAAAGTTTACCTCCTCCTCAGCTAGCCCTTGTACCATCTGACCAAGCCACTGGCAACTCTGACATGGGAGAGGGGGAAGCCCTTTCTGGGTCGCCCCACACCTCTCCTGCCTGGCTATGTGTCTTGGCCCAGCTTCTTTTGTGAACGCTTCTGAAGGTCTAGGTTGCTGCAAAGTGCTTTCCAGCACGAGGTCCTGGGGGCTTGCTCTGTGAGAACCTTGGGAGCCCTGTGCACTGGGAGGGGCTGTTTGTTGGTCACAGATCTGGGGGTGGAAGGAGAAGGCAGCAGGTGGACATTGAAGGGAAGGGAGGAGAGGGCAAGAGGTCATCTCTCCAGACAGGAGGCTCAGGGGCAGGACAAGCCACTTGTCTAGTACCCAGGAAGCCTAGGTCCATTGGAACCGACCACATGGGGTGTCCGAATCGGGTAGTATTAATGTGTTTATTGCTCTGGGCCTTTAGCTCACCGCCCCCTAAAATGCCCAAGTGGTACCCAAGATGTGGCTGGTGTCATTCTGCCCAAGAAGCTGGACCCAAGGGGCATCCTAGTCAGATCACAATGTCTGGGATTTGGGGGAGGCTTTGTTGTTTTGACCCAGGCCGTGGGAGGGGACAGTGGTGAGGGCTCTTAGGGGTGGTCTCACTGGGGAATTGGCCTCTGACAGCCCTTCAGAAATGTTTTGACAAAGCACTATCTGACTTAGAATACCGCCACCATTATTATTGTGCCCTGCTTGGCTTCCGATTGTTAATTCCTGTTTAGGTTGTGGTAAGGATGCTCCACAGGCCTGGGGAATTGGGGTGGAACGTCCTACGGATGGGAACATTAGAGCATCTGTGCGGAAGAAGGTGCTGGGTGGGCCCCACCTCCTTCGGCCCGGCGGGCGTCGCCGCTTTAAGGCTGCGGCGGCGCGAGCAGGTCTATGGTAATGAGCCGCCGCCGCCGCTCTGCAGAGCTCGCCCGCCCGCCGGGAAGGCGAGGGAACGCGGTGCTTGTCCGGGGGCCGCGGCGACTAGCAGCAGCCGCGGTGGGGACGCTGGGCGCGAGCGGGCGGCACAGCGCCATTGGTGGCGGCCAGGCTGGCCCAGGGTCAGGGGGCTCGGCTCCACGAGCGCAGGTGGGCGATCCCACGCAGGCGGAGGGGACATCCTGGGGCCGGCAGGGCCTGGGGAATCTCGAGATCGGCGGGCGCAGGTGGCAAGGTGCCGGAGCACAGGTGGAGGCGCAACGTGAGTCCGCGGTGGTCAGGGTGACCCAGGAGCAGGCCGGGCTCTGGGGGCGGTGGAGCCGGGGCGCATCGGAGGGCGCAGCGCTGGGCCCCGCCGAGCCATCTAGGCGCAGGCCCCGCGGGGCGCACAGGTGGCCCCCGGGGACCGGCGTCCGGGCCCGGGCATGAGGCGCTGCGGGGCCAGCAGGAGCCGGAGGAGGAGCCGCCTCGGCTGTTGACCCGGCTGGCCGGGAGCAGGGAGAGATGCGGAGCCGGGCTGCCAGCGCCCCTCTCCCAACGTCGCTGCCGCCGCCGCCTGTGCTGTTGGTGCTGCTGCTGCTGTTGCCTCTGCCGCCTCTCCTGGGAGACCAAGTGGGGCCTTGTCGTTCCCTGGGTCCCGGAGGACGCAGCTCCTCGGGGGCCTGTGTCCCCGTGGGCTGGCTCTGTCCAGCCTCAGCCTCAAACCTCTGGCTCTACACCAGCCGCTGCAGGGATGCAGGCACCGAGCTGACTGGCCACCTAGTGCCCCACCACGATGGCCTGAGGGTCTGGTGTCCAGAATCCGGGGCCCATATCCCCCTTCCACCAGCTCCTGAAGGCTGCCCCTGGAGCTGTCGCCTCCTGGGTGTTGGAGGCCACCTTTCCCCACAAGGCAAGCTGACCCTGCCCCAGGAGCATCCTTGCTTAAAGGCCCCTCGTCTGAGATGCCAGTCCTGCAAGCTAGCACATGCCTCAGGGCTCAGGGCAGGGGAAGGGTCACCAGAAGAGTCCATGGGCGGACGTAGGAAAAGGAATGTTAATACAGCCCCTCAGTTCCAGCCTCCCAGCTATCAGGCCACAGTGCCTGAGAACCAGCCAGCAGGTACCTCTGTTGCATCCTTACGGGCCATCGATCCAGATGAGGGTGAGGCAGGCCGGCTTGAGTACACCATGGATGCCCTCTTCGATAGCCGCTCCAACCATTTCTTCTCCTTGGACCCAATCACTGGTGCTGTCACCACAGCAGAGGAGTTGGATCGTGAGACCAAGAGCACCCATGTCTTCAGGGTTACTGCGCAGGATCATGGCATGCCCCGACGGAGTGCCCTGGCCACGCTTACCATCTTGGTGACTGACACCAATGACCATGACCCTGTTTTTGAGCAGCAGGAATACAAGGAGAGCCTCAGGGAGAACCTGGAAGTTGGCTATGAGGTGCTCACTGTCAGGGCCACAGATGGTGATGCCCCTCCCAATGCTAACATTCTGTACCGCCTGTTGGAAGCGTCTGGGGGAAGCCCCTCAGAAGTCTTTGAGATTGACCCTCGCTCTGGGGTGATCCGAACCCGTGGTCCTGTGGATCGGGAAGAGGTGGAATCTTACAAGTTGACAGTGGAAGCAAGTGACCAGGGTCGGGACCCCGGTCCTAGGAGTGCCACAGCTGCTGTTTTCTTGTCCGTGGAGGATGACAATGACAATGCCCCCCAGTTTAGTGAGAAGCGTTATGTAGTCCAGGTACGGGAAGATGTGACCCCAGGGGCCCCAGTACTCCGGGTCACAGCCTCAGATCGAGACAAGGGCAGCAATGCCCTGGTGCACTACAGCATCATGAGTGGCAATGCTCGGGGACAGTTTTATCTGGATGCCCAGACTGGGGCTTTGGACGTGGTAAGCCCTCTTGACTATGAGACCACTAAAGAGTATACACTACGAGTGCGGGCACAGGATGGTGGCCGGCCCCCACTCTCCAACGTCTCTGGCTTGGTAACCGTGCAAGTCCTAGATATCAATGATAATGCCCCCATCTTTGTCAGCACTCCCTTCCAGGCTACTGTCTTGGAGAGTGTCCCTTTAGGCTATCTGGTTCTCCATGTCCAGGCCATCGATGCTGATGCTGGTGACAATGCCCGCCTGGAATACCGCCTGGCAGGGGTTGGACATGACTTCCCCTTTACCATCAACAATGGCACTGGCTGGATCTCTGTGGCTGCTGAGTTAGACCGAGAAGAGGTTGATTTCTACAGCTTTGGTGTAGAAGCCCGAGACCATGGCACCCCAGCACTCACTGCCTCAGCCAGTGTCAGCGTGACCATCCTGGATGTCAATGACAACAACCCGACCTTTACCCAACCAGAGTACACAGTGCGTCTCAATGAGGATGCCTCTGTGGGCACCAGTGTGGTGACAGTGTCAGCTGTGGACCGTGATGCCCACAGTGTCATCACCTACCAGATAACCAGCGGCAACACCCGCAACCGCTTCTCCATCACCAGCCAGAGTGGTGGTGGGTTGGTATCTCTCGCTTTGCCACTGGACTACAAACTTGAGCGGCAGTATGTGTTGGCTGTTACTGCCTCTGACGGCACTAGGCAAGACACAGCACAGATAGTGGTGAATGTCACAGACGCCAACACACATCGTCCTGTCTTTCAGAGCTCCCACTATACCGTGAATGTTAATGAGGACCGTCCAGCAGGCACCACAGTGGTGCTGATCAGTGCTACCGATGAGGACACAGGCGAGAATGCCCGCATTACCTACTTTATGGAGGACAGCATCCCCCAGTTCCGCATCGATGCAGACACAGGGGCTGTCACCACCCAGGCTGAGCTGGACTATGAAGACCAGGTGTCATACACCCTGGCCATCACTGCTCGGGACAATGGCATTCCCCAGAAGTCTGACACCACCTACCTGGAGATTCTGGTGAATGATGTGAACGACAATGCCCCTCAGTTCCTGCGGGATTCCTACCAGGGGAGTGTCTATGAGGATGTACCCCCTTTCACCAGTGTCCTGCAGATCTCAGCCACTGATCGTGACTCTGGTCTCAATGGCCGAGTCTTCTACACCTTTCAAGGGGGCGATGATGGAGATGGTGACTTTATTGTAGAGTCCACATCAGGCATTGTGCGAACGCTGCGGAGACTAGATCGTGAGAATGTGGCCCAGTACCTTCTGCAAGCATATGCAGTGGACAAGGGGATGCCCCCAGCCCGCACACCCATGGAGGTGACAGTCACTGTGTTGGATGTGAATGACAATCCCCCTGTCTTTGAGCAGGATGAGTTTGATGTGTTTGTGGAAGAGAATAGCCCCATCGGATTGGCTGTGGCCCGAGTCACAGCCACTGACCCTGATGAAGGCACCAACGCTCAGATCATGTACCAGATCGTGGAGGGCAACATCCCTGAGGTCTTCCAACTGGACATCTTCTCTGGAGAGCTGACTGCTCTTGTGGACTTAGACTACGAGGACCGGCCTGAGTACATCCTGGTCATTCAGGCCACATCAGCTCCCCTGGTGAGCAGGGCTACTGTCCACGTCCGCCTCCTTGACCGCAATGACAACCCCCCAGTGCTGGGCAACTTTGAGATCCTTTTCAACAACTATGTCACCAACCGCTCGAGCAGCTTCCCTGGGGGTGCCATTGGCCGAGTGCCTGCCCATGACCCTGACATCTCAGACAGCCTGACTTATAGCTTTGAGCGGGGAAATGAACTCAGCCTGGTCCTGCTCAATGCCTCCACGGGAGAGCTGAGGCTGAGCCGGTCCCTGGACAACAACCGGCCTCTGGAGGCCATCATGAGTGTGCTGGTGTCAGGTAAGGAAGGGCCCAGATGACGCTGGAGTTGGGGTCACCCCTGGGGGAGGCCTGGGTAGCCACTGGAGGTAGAGCAGCATCCAAGGAGGAGATGCATGCCCACCTCTGCCTGGTGGCTCTCCCAGAAGGTGAGGCAGCAAGAACCAGCTTGGGAAGAAACCCCAGGAATCCTGGCAGCCAGTGCAGGCCCCGCCTGCCGCCCCAGGCTGGGTTGGGCTGCTTTGGTTGGCTGCCCCCTGCCTACCAGCCTGTGACGTGGTGGGGAAGTGTTGTGAGGCTGCCCTGGCTGTGGCTGCCAAGAATTGTGAAAAAAGGCGCGTGGAAGACTGAGAGGCGAAGAGAGCTGGGGGAGGGGTGGAGAGGACTGTGGCTGGGAGAGGAGAGACAAGCTGGCCCCTCCACACGCCTTCTCCCCCATCAGAAGAGTCCTGTGATCTCATACAGCCTCTGATGGGGCCGCAGGGCCACAGGGTTCCACTGTAGGGTCAAGACCCTGCGGTTCTCTTCTGGCCCCCTCTGGCTGTCGGCTGAGGGGCAGAATTGGCAGACATGGACTTTGTCTAGTGCATTCTTTTCCCTCCAGGCAGAAAGAGCCTGGCCTGGCTCCCCCTTCAGAACTCCTGCAGGAAGTAAGGCCAGAGCTCATTGTCTGTGTCCAAACAGACCCCACTGTCAGAGCCCCCGGTTGGGGTCTGGCTTGGGGGAGGGGCTGCACTGAAGCCAGGACAGGCTGGGCCTCCTGGGCCCCCTGCTTCCTCACAGGCTCTTCTTAGGGTGCCAGGCCTTCCATGTGGGCCAGGAGGTAGGTTAGGGACGAGGATGAGCCAGGGATTGCTGAGCTTTGAGTGCAGAGACCCTGTGGGCCTTGATCTGATGGGGAGAGAACAGAGTCCCAGGGGCGTGAGAGCCTGGCCAGGACCCAGGCTGGGCATTCCTGCTGCTTGGCCAAGCGCTCAGCCTGCAGATGCCCCAGACAGCAGAACTGGGGAAGGAGAGCTGCACTGGTGGGTGACCATTCTGTCTTTTCTGTCAGCTATAGGGGTGATAGCTGAGAAGGGGACCAGACCCAGGTTGCTGAGCAATTTCCTGACCCTCAGAACAACTGGGATCCCACATGGGATCCACTGCCAGCTACACCCCCACACTAGGCAGCCTTCAAGCATTCAGAGAAACACACTTCTTGCTGGACAGATGCCTCCCTGGCCTACCTCTCAGGTGGCCATGGGGACCAGGGAGAATGAGCCTCCAGAGCCTGTGGATTTGGCTCTGGGCCGCCTGAAGCTTCAATTTCCCCTCCAGGAGGAGTCTGTAGGGTGTTCTCCTCTGCCCCTAGCTTGGGGGACAGGGGAAGGAGTGGGAAGGAAGAGCCTGGCCCTGCTGTCCTCCATCCCCAGCCCACTCTAGGTGTGTGTGACTGGACACTGAGGGACGGGAGCAGAGGATAGCCCCATTTAGCCTTTGGCCTCCTACCAGAGTGGAGCCCTAGACCACAGTCCCCCAGACTAGAGGGGAGGGCTGGGGTGGCACCCGGGACAGCTGTGGCTGGACCTTCAGCCCTGGCCCACCCTCCCCCCTCAGCTCTGACCCTTGGAAGCAGTCTCCACGGCAACCCCAAAGTTCAGGAGGAACTGACTCCACTGCTCCTTTGTTTTCTTCCTCTGGTTCTTTGTCTCTTCCTTCTTTCCCACCCTGCCCGTGCAGGCCCTTCTGCATTGCCTGTCTGTTACCCTCTCTCCCAGCTGTGTGTCTCTTCTTTTCTCCCACTTTCTCAAGTGCTGGCTCTTTTCCTGGGCCTTTGTCTTCCCCTACTTGGTTTCCGTGTTTCAGCCTGTCCTTCTTCCCCGACTTCTGCGCTATGGCTGAAGCTGCCCCAGCATGGGCTGGATGGCTCCCTAGCAGCCTGAGCTCTGCCTGCTGCTCCCTTCCTGTGCTAGGATGCACAGGAGCACCTGCCCATGGCCTGCTCAGCTCCAGAGCAGCAGAGTTCCTGAGGGCCCCCAGCCTGCACTGGCACCTGCTGAGAAAGAGAGGTGGGCTAATTCTGGCCACTTCGCATGTGCAACTGGCTGAGTCCTGGGTCAAAGCTACCCCAGCTCTCTCTTCTGGCCAGGAGCGTACAGACAATGTGCCTGCCACCCCTGTTCCCACACTGCTTTTGCACCTGAGAGAAGAAAGGAGAGGGACAAGGCAGGGAAGAGGGACAAAGAGGAACACTAGAGTAGTGGGTTGGCTGCTGGGGTGAGGACAATAGCCGAGGGGCCAGGTGGCCACAGATGGTGGACCAGATGGGAAGCAACAGAGACATGCTGGGAGAGGGGCACAGGCGGGGCCTGGGACAGTGGAGGGGACACAAGGAGGAGTGTCTGTTCCAAGGGCGGAGAGGCAGCAAGCTTCCTCTTGCTTACTGGTCTTCACTGCCCTCTCCCTTTCCCTCCTCGCCCTGAGAGAGTTAGGAGCACTGTGTGTAGAGTCTTGGGTTGCTTTCTGTTCAGAGGGAACATCCCATCCAGAACCACTGGGCAGGTGCATCAGAGCCCTGTGCCAGCCCTGGCCCTGAGTGCAGGGAGTCCAAAAGAAGGAGGGGAGGGAGCTTGATGATAAATGGCCAGGCTTCCTGGAGCAGGTGAACTCAGCAGGATGGAGTGCCTGGAGGACTGTAGGCTGGTTTCTGGGTAGTCTGGAGAAGAAGGGATAGCCTGGGCAGTGGCTTCCAGCTGAGAGCTGGAGCAGAAGTGAGTGATGACAGCAGGCTTGCTGGCAAGAGCAGGCAGACTAGAGCACTGAGGCTGGAGGGCAGGTAAGCCGTGGCCCAGGACAGCTGAGATGGGTGTCTGCCTTCAGCCTTCTCCAGCTCAACTGAGCTGCCCAACCTCCAAGATAGCCCACCACCTCATCTAGGTGGGGCCTAGACACGGAATCTATTCCCATACCCTCCCATACTCCCACTCCACCCCAGCAACACTGGCCCCTGCCCCACTCCTGTTTGGTGTCATTTTCTGACTGTAACTGAGACCTCTCCTGCTGTGTTTTCAAGACCATTTCTGCATAATGGAGACTGAATAGATTCTCATCAGCCTCTTCATGTTTACTGATCACCTACTAGGTGTAAGGCATTGTACTAAATAAAAATAGGAATATCCTCTGTAGCCTTTGCAAGCCATTTTGTCTTCCCTGGGTCCCCCAGCTTTCATTTTTGAGCTAATAAACTCCATCCCCATACATCTGCACAGTCAGGTGTGTATGGCATTACTGAACTTCAGGTGTGTGGGTGGAGTGAGACACCAGCCAGTGTGTCAGCATCTCGCTGTTTATAAGTGAGTGTGTTGCCTGAGGGTATGGCAGGCAGACATTTGAATTTGATATGGTGAGCCAAGTGGATGATGAGTAGCTAGATGCCCAAGAGCCAGAGGAGAGACCAGTCTAGGAGGGTCTGGGGTCGCCTGGTAGAAGCTGCCCATGCTTTTCCCCCTCTGCCAACCTGCCATGTCTGTAGCATGGAGCAGTGGGTGGTGCTACTACTGGTTAAGGTGGCCCAGCTGGATTCCCTGGGGTGGGATCCCACAGGCTACACACAGAAGCCTGGAGGGGGCCAGGAAGAATGCTTTCTGTGGGATGTTGCCATGGGAACAGCGGGCCTGCATTCAAGCAGCCCTAGGACTGAGTGGGAGGGGGACCTGGTGGCCCACTGACCCAGGTCACCACCCATTCCCAACCTGCTGCAGTGGGACAACAGGAAGCATGGCCAGGGGCAGGGTTATGCTAGTGTTGAGACACAGAGGATGAGAGGTGAAGGGTGGATTTTTGTGGGTTTCTCATGGTGCTGTCAGCCCTGTAGAAAAGTAAACAAACAGCTAGGTGCTATGGCACATGCTATCATCCCAGAAAATCAGAAGGCTGAGACAGGAGGATTGTGAGTTCAAGGCCAGAGATAGCCTGTGCAACTTTGCGAGACCCTGTCTCAAAATAAAAAAGGGGCTGGGGGTGCCATTCAGTGGTAGAGCACTTGCCTAGCATGTGCAAAGCCCTGGGTTCAAATCCCAGTACTGAAGAAAAAAAATGGAAAAGGGAAAAAATAGTAAGCAAAGGACAAAATAGGGTTCCTGTGCAAGGAAGCCTGGGGTCTGGTATAGGGAGGCGGGACTCATCACTCCAGCAGGGAAAGATGCGCAAACACTAAAAGGTACCTCAGGCTTCACACCAATAGGAAAACATGCAAAGAGAACTTCTGAAAATCTCATCCCTTTAAGCACCTATGAGGGGAGGGGCTGACCCTTCAAGCGGCATATGTCACTGGACACCTCAATGCCAACTAGGGCAGGGAGCCTTTTCTTGTGCACCGTACAGGGTATGGGCTGGATTTCAGCTGCACTTGCTTCCTCCGCCTGGCCTCCCGCTCAAGGCCTACCACCCTCCCCTGCCCAGGGCCTGGGCTGTGCCTTGGCATCACTGCCTTCCCCACCCCAAGCCTGGCGCTGACCCGTGTCCCCTCTCCACAGACGGTGTGCACAGCGTGACGGCGCAGTGTGCACTGCGCGTCACCATCATTACAGATGAGATGCTCACGCACAGCATCACGCTGCGCCTGGAGGACATGTCTCCTGAGCGCTTCCTGTCACCGCTGCTGGGACTCTTCATCCAGGCTGTGGCAGCCACGTTGGCCACGCCGCCAGACCACGTGGTGGTCTTCAACGTGCAGCGCGACACTGACGCCCCAGGCGGCCACATCCTCAATGTGAGCCTGTCGGTGGGCCAGCCTCCAGGGCCCGGGGGCGGGCCGCCCTTCCTGCCCTCTGAGGACCTGCAGGAGCGCCTGTACCTAAACCGCAGCCTGCTGACAGCCATCTCGGCGCAGCGCGTGCTGCCCTTCGATGACAACATCTGCCTGCGGGAGCCCTGCGAGAACTACATGCGCTGCGTGTCGGTGCTGCGCTTCGATTCGTCAGCGCCTTTCATTGCCTCCTCCTCAGTGCTTTTCCGGCCCATCCACCCAGTTGGGGGGCTGCGCTGCCGCTGCCCACCCGGCTTCACGGGGGACTACTGTGAGACCGAGGTGGACCTCTGCTACTCGCGGCCCTGCGGTCCCCACGGGCGCTGCCGCAGCCGTGAAGGCGGTTACACCTGCCTGTGCCGTGACGGCTACACTGGTAAGCCAAGAGAGGGGACCGGCGGGGGTGGCCCTGGAGGATTGACACTACTGTCTTAATGCAGACCAGACAAATAATGGGTGCTTCCTCTCTCCTTCCCAGAGTAAGGTACAGTTACACTGGGGCATTTATAAATCCCACTTGCTCTCTGACAACTGCCTGTAGAGGAAGGTAGAATGAGGAGCCTTCTCCTATGTGTGTGCACACACCCACACCTATACATGCATACCAGTGTGCACACCCCCCACCCCCACAAAAGCAGTGTAACTGAGGTCAGCACTGTGCTTGGGTTTGTATTCCAGCTTTGCTGCTAGTGGCTGTGTGACCATAGGTAAGTTACTTAACCTCTGTGGGCTCCAGTAAATTTTTTTTCCTTCAGTAATTTTAAATGGAGATAACAAATCTACTTAGGTCAAAAGTTTGTTGTGAGTCTTAATCTAATTAACTTGACATACAGAAAGAGCTGGATCTTAGAAAGTGTTGGCTTTTATTTAGGGAAGTGCTGAGTGAGTGACTGGCTCCAGGTCTCATCTCACAGCTCAGTTAGAGGTTGGGCCAGTCTCCCCTACCTCTGGGTGAGCCACCTCCCTTCCAGATCTGTAGCAAACACTTTTCTTTCTAGACATTAAGAGGAAGGCAGAGTTGCTGGGGAAACTGGAGGGGTTTGGAGGCGGGGATGTTCCAGAAGGACATTTCGTCTGTGTAGCCCTAGGCAGAATGCTTCATTTCTGCCTTCTTGTTGGGTTGTGGCCCGAGGTCTTTATAGATCCTGCCCTGGTCACTTCCTAGGATGCTCTGTGTCCTGGACCCTCCCTACATGCTCCCCTGCTCCTCAGGAATCACCCTGATCCCCTTCCTTCCCATTGCCCAGGCCTCCTCCTGCCCGGCAGAGTCATGCCCACTGGCTGTGCCCACAGTGCAGGCAGGCCACCACCTTCCCTTGCTGCATTTTCCTGCCCAGAACTTGCCAGACTTGACTCTTCTCTGCTGCGCTGGGGGTGGAGGAGAAGAAAGGGCGGGCTTGGGGGAGGGGAGGGGAGTCTTTGTCCAGGAGGATGGGGGGGGGTGCTTAGAGTAGGTGAACAACAGTTTCCATGGAAACAAGAGCCAGTCACTAGGCACAGGAGCTGAGAACCTATCTCTAGAATCTGGGAATGGGGAGAGAGAGAAAGGGGTGGATTTTCCCATCTGATGTTGTTGGAATTTTCAGCCCCTCCATTGAATTTGAATCTGTCCCAGGGCTCGGTTCCCTACTCTCTCAGCATTGCCCAAGTGCACAGAGGTCCTCAGTCTATACCTAAGGACTCCATTCCTGGGGAGGTCAGCTCACCTCCCCCATTGACCCCACATTATAACTCAGACAAATCCAAGTGGAAGCCTGGCCCCATCCCTGGGGAAGGAAAATGATCCCCAAGCCTGACAGGGACAAAAGCACCAATGGGAGAGAGGGAGGAGGGGGTGCTGGCACAGCCCTCATGTCATCTGAAGCCCCTTCCCCTCCTTGAACATTTTCCCCTGTGGGGGCCCAATAGGCCTGGGCTGGGGGAGGGCCTGGGAACTTCCAGGAGTTTGCTGGGGAGCCATGTATGGGGCTGCAGTGAGAACTGCATGGCAGACCAACCAGAACACCCAGGAAAGGCTGGTGCGTCATAGATCTCTGAGAAAGACATTTGGGAGGAAGTGGGGATGCCTGCAAAAGTTTGGGAGGATTGTAGGAGTGCCCAGAAGGCCACGGGAGACATTACTGGGGGTGCATTAGTCAGACTTTTCATCTCTGTGACATATACCCAAGAGAAACAATTTAAAGAAGGGAAGATTTATTTCAACACACAGTTTCAGGGGTTTCAGTCTCTGATTAGCTGGCTCCATTGCTATAGGCCTGTGGTGAGGCAGAGCATGTTATAGAACCAAAGCTGCTCACCTCATAGCAGCCGGGAAGCAGAGAGACAGGAAGGGGCTTGGGATAAGATATAACCTTCAAAGGCATGCCCCCCAGTCACCTCCATCCTGTTGTTGTTAGGTGCCGTCGAGTCGGTATCCGACTCATAGCAACCCTCATAGGGTTTTCAATGGCTGACTGTTTCGGGATTTCCTTGGGAGTGGATTGCCAGGTCCTTCTCCCATGACCTCCATCCTAGGCTCCAGTAATTAAAGTTTTTAAGCACCTCCTGAAATAGCACCACCAGATAGCAACCAAAGCATTCAACATATGAGCCTGTAAGGGGCATTTCCGATTCATACCATGATAAAGAGGGAGCCCCAGTTGCCTTCTCCTTACCCTGCTTTTCCTCTTACCCAGGTGAGCACTGTGAGGTGAGTGCCCGCTCAGGCCGTTGTACCCCAGGTGTCTGCAAGAATGGGGGCACCTGTGTCAACCTGCTAGTGGGTGGCTTCAAGTGCGACTGCCCATCTGGGGACTTTGAGAAGCCTTACTGCCAGGTCACCACACGTAGCTTCCCTGCCCGATCCTTCCTCACCTTCCGTGGCCTGCGCCAGCGCTTCCACTTCACTCTGGCCCTCTCGTGAGTGGTTGGGCACTAGGGGTACTGGGGAATGGTGGGAGTCTGGGGTATCTCCTGTTCTATGCACAAAGCAAGAGGTCAGGCAGCAAAAGTGTGTGGGGAAGGTTGTTGGCAGAGCCCAACCTGCACTTGGAGTTACCTATGCCCTTTGCAAGCAGACCATCCTCACCGTCAGGACCTGCCTGTCACTCTTCCTCATGCTCCAAGATGGGAGCCAGATGCCAGCATTCTTGTTTGGGCCCATCTTCCACATTCTGGCCCCATGGCCCATAGTCTTCACTAAGGTGTCAGACTTTCCGGGGTCCTGGGATGGATCAGTGCTGGTTAGGTGGCTGGGGTGCTGGTATCAAGATTGGTAGCCCATTCCCTACTCCCATCTCCAATGCCTGTGCAGGTTTGCCACTAAGGAGCGCAACGGGCTGCTGTTGTACAATGGACGCTTCAACGAGAAGCATGACTTTGTAGCCCTTGAGGTGATCCAGGAGCAGGTCCAGCTCACCTTCTCCGCAGGTGACCTCCGTTGCCCCATGTCCTTTCCCATCTCCTCAGAGCCCCATGTCTCCCAGCTCTTGACCTCAAGCCACACACTCTCCCAGCCAAACCTGAGCCCACACCCAACCCTGGACACTTGCCTTCCCTGACCACTCCAGCTCTCTTCTGGTGTCCCAGCTCACCTGGTCCTTTCCCCAGGGGAGTCAACCACCACTGTGTCCCCATTCGTGCCTGGTGGTGTCAGTGATGGCCAGTGGCACACAGTGCAGCTCAAGTACTATAATAAGGTGGGTGTGGGAGAGGGACGGAAGAATTGGAGGGTCCTGTTCTGGGCTCACACGTTCACTTAGACCGGGTGGCCGTGCATGTGGCAGGGAGGACTGATTGTGGCACTTCTGGCTGGGAGGGAGGGAGGGGCAGGAACGTGCCACCTTGCAGGACATTCCTACCCCACTAGGCAGTGCTCAGTGCACACATGGACATACACGGAGGTGCCATGGTGCACTGGTGTGTCTTTGTTCCGGGCCTATGAACCTAGTGGGCTCATTGCCCACTGCCATTCTTCTCTGCCTTTCCCTGTCCATAGCCACTGTTGGGCCAGACAGGGCTCCCGCAGGGCCCATCTGAGCAGAAGGTGGCTGTGGTGACCGTGGATGGCTGTGACACAGGGGTGGCTCTGCGCTTTGGAGTGATGCTGGGCAACTACTCGTGTGCTGCTCAGGGCACCCAGGGTGGCAGCAAGAAGTAAGCAGGGGAGAGGACCAGAGGATGGGGTGTGGGGAGGTACAGGGTGGGCAGGTCAAGGAGGATGGGCTTTAGAGGGCTTCAGAGTGGGAATCACCCAGGTGCCCCTCCCCCCCACTTCCCTGAGGCCCTGCTTAGCCCCTGAGAGGCAGTGGGCAGTGTCGGGGAATTAGAGTAAGGCCTGCAGGGGTTGGGGGGACGCGGTATGAGCTGAGAGTGGCTCCAGTTGGTGGTGCCTCCCCTTCCCCTGGTGCTCCTCTGCAGGGCCCCTTGGCCTCCTGCCCAGGCCCTCCTATTCTCTGGCCTGGTGGCAGGGCCTGGGGAGAGACAAGAGCCAGAAGCTCTGATCTGCCTCATGTCATGGCATTCTGCTGCTTTAGGTCCCTGGATCTGACAGGGCCACTGCTGCTGGGGGGTGTGCCTGACCTGCCTGAGAGCTTCCCTGTCCGAATGCGGCACTTCGTGGGCTGCATGAGGAACCTGCAGGTGGACAGCCGGCACATAGACATGGCCGACTTCATTGCCAACAATGGCACCATGCCTGGTATGGGGGCTGGGGGTCGGGGCAAGGCTAGGAGCCCAATTTAGAGAGGTGGGGCTGTGCCTGGTGCAGGCATACCAGCCTGTGTGGGTCTCTAAGACATTTCCAGCCACCACAGCCTCAGGTTTTCTCGATGGAGCCCCCGCTTGAGGTCACTGAGCCCCCTTCTCTCCACTTCAGGATGCCCCACCAAGAAGAATGTGTGTGACACCAACACTTGCCACAACGGAGGCACCTGTGTGAACCAGTGGGATGCGTTCAGCTGCCAGTGCCCCCTGGGCTTTGGGGGCAAAAGCTGCGCCCAGGGTAGGAGGGCTTAGAGGCCGGGCCAGGCACTGCCAGCAGCCTGGCAGCACTGGCAGAATCAGGGCAGGCCCCGGGCAGGGCTCTGTGAGCATGACTATGGGTGGAAGAGCATGTCTGGGCATAGTTGGAAAGAGGAGGCAGGAGACAAAGGGCCCGTCAGAAGCAGGCCTGGGCGCGGCCCAGGGCGGGCTGGGGCCGGGAAATGCTCTGGAGGGTGGGCAGGGCAGAGTGGTGAGGAGAGGTGGCCTTGCCTCCCTCGGAGCCACCTCACCGCAGCCAGCAGCACACCTGGGCACACTGCTGCTCCACCCTTCACACTCCACCTCCATCTGCCTCCCCAGAAATGGCCAATCCCCAGCGCTTCCTGGGTAGCAGCCTGGTGGCCTGGCATGGCCTCTCGCTGCCCATCTCTCAACCTTGGCACCTCAGCCTCATGTTCCGCACACGCCAGGCAGACGGCATCCTGCTGCAGGCCGTCACCAGGGGGCGCAGCACCATCACACTACAGGTGATGCAGGCGTAGAGGAGGCCCTGTCCAGGCTAGGGCGGCAGTGGCCTCCAGGGGGCTGGATGAGATGGCCAGGCAGGGCCCTGGGGAAACGAAGAGGTCGCTGGTTCAGTATGTGGGTCAATGCTGCCATCTATTGAGCCGGAGGGAAATAAACACTCTTTCCTCTCTGGTCTCAGTTGGGCACCAGGATGGATTTGGTGGCCAGAGGGGGGATACAGTGAGCCAGAAGAAAAAGGATTAAGGCTGTCTGCTGACCCTGGTCTCTTTCCTCCTGTGCCAGCTGCGGGAGGGCCACGTGGTGCTGAGCGTGGAGGGCACAGGGCTCCAAGCCTCATCTCTGCGTCTGGAGCCAGGCCGGGCCAATGATGGTGACTGGCACCATGCACAGCTGGCCCTAGGAGCCAGCGGGGGCCCAGGCCATGCCATCCTGTCCTTTGACTATGGGCAGCAAAGGGCAGAGGGGAACCTGGGCCCCCGGCTGCATGGGCTGCACCTGAGCAACATTACCGTGGGCGGAGTGCCTGGGCCTGCCAGTGGTGTGGCCCGTGGCTTCCGGGGCTGTTTGCAGGTGAGCCTCTGCCTGTCCTTTGATCCCACTGCACCTGCCGCCTTGCTCCCCTGAGGGCTGACACCACCACTGTCTCCCAGGGTGTGCGGGTAAGCGAGACGCGTGAGGGTGTTAGCAGTCTGGATCCCAGCCGTGGGGAGAGCATCAATGTGGAGCCAGGCTGTAGCTTGCCAGACCCCTGTGACTCAAACCCATGTCCCGCCAACAGCTACTGCAGCAATGACTGGGACAGCTATTCCTGCAGCTGTGATCCAGGTATGCTAAGGATCCCAGGAAATGAGACAGGTTGGCGGGTGCCTGGACTCTCACTCTGGCTCTTTTGTATGACCTGGGGACAGTCACTTCACCTCTCTGAGCCTTCATCCCCTATACTCTAAAGCCATAGCCAGCAGGTGCAGTGCTTTGAATGGATGGAAGTGGATGAAAGTGAGTTGGATGGAAGACAGTGCCAAGGGAGTATGAGGATTGAGCCTTTATGCTCCTTCTTGTCTCAGGTTACTATGGTGACAACTGTACTAATGTGTGTGACCTGAACCCATGTGAGCATCAGTCTGTGTGCACCCGCAAGCCCAGTGCACCCTATGGCTACACATGCGATTGTCTTCCAAATTACCTTGGGCCATACTGTGAGACCAGGTGAGTGGGCCAGTGCATGCAGTAGCTGGTCCCAGTGGCTACTTCTTGTCTGTGGGTGTGTCCATCAGAGTTCTGTGAGCCTGGCTGAGACACAGCCAGAGTCAGAAGGGCCACGTGTGGCTGCACCAACTGGGAGGGCAGCAAGAGCTCATGTTTGCTGGGCCCCTTTCTGCAGGATTGACCAGCCTTGCCCCCGTGGCTGGTGGGGCCACCCCACGTGCGGCCCATGCAACTGTGACGTCAGCAAAGGCTTTGACCCAGACTGCAACAAGACAAGTGGCGAGTGCCACTGCAAGGTAACAGCCCCAGCTAGGCCTCCACCACAGCTTCCTCAGCCTCCTTTTATCTTCCTGGGCCCTTGCAAGGAGACAGTGGAGATGGGCCTTGCTGCAGAGAGCTGAAGGCTATGTGCCTTTGCTCTAAGGAGCAGGGCAAGTGGCTATTTGTCCTCATGTGTCTGGGGTAAAAGGGGACTCAGGGCCAATATTTAACCAGTGAGCTCTTGGGCCAGCTGTGCTGATTGTTTACAGCCTTGGCTTCTCACTGATGGGTTTGACTCCAAATCATTGTTATGTTGTTAGGTGCCATCAAGTCGGTGTCCAACTCATAGTGACCCTATGTACAATAGGCAAAACACTATTGTCAGTGATTCTCTACTATTCATAGGGTTTTCAATGACAGATTGATGTTTTGGGAGTGGGTTGTCGGGTTCTCCCAAGCCTACAGTATGTGGTGTTCCCATTTGGTCTCCCATCCAAATACTAACCAGGCCCGACTCTGCTTAGCTTCCGAGATCTGATGGGATCGGATGCCACAGTGCTACAGCTGCAAGCATCCAAATCATTACCAGTTCTTAAATATTTTGAATACCACTCCCATGGGGACCTGAGCTTAGAGAGTGTCTCTCCAGAGGGGTCCCAGCTGAAAGGATCCAGGAGTGTCCAGGAAAAACGGCCTGAGGCAGTGACCCCCTTCTTCCTCCCTCCCAGGAGAACCACTACCAACCCCCTGGCAGCTCTACATGCCTCCTGTGTGACTGCTACCCCACAGGCTCTTTATCCCGAGTCTGTGACCCTGAAGATGGCCAATGTCCATGCAAGCCTGGCGTCATTGGGCGCCAGTGCGATCGCTGTGACAATCCTTTTGCTGAGGTCACCACCAATGGTTGTGAAGGTGGGGCTCTCAGGATGTGCGGGCCGCTCTCCCTGCCGCATGCCAGGTGCTTGTGGCCCAGGGAGGCTGGGGCTGGGAACTGGCCGCAGGCCTGGGGATACCGTGGGAGAGTTGGGGTGCCTGGGCAGAGGTGCAGGGGGAGAGGTGCTCCTGGGTGACCACTTGTTCTTCCCTGCAGTGAATTATGACAGCTGCCCACGAGCCATCGAGGCTGGGATCTGGTGGCCCCGCACACGCTTTGGGCTGCCTGCTGCTGCTCCCTGTCCCAAAGGCTCCTTTGGTAGGTGTTAGAGGCCCAGGCAATGATATTCAAGACTTGGCCTCTACCATCAGGGCAGTGAGGACAGAGGGTGCCCTAGCTGCAGATCCCGGGGCCCCGATTTCTGGCCTCCAGGTCCCGGAGACTCCATGTCCCATTGTCATTGACTCACTGTTACCCCTTCTCCAAGGTCGCCCAGGAGTTCCTCCAAACAAACATGTTGAAAGGCCACACTGCACCAGGCACAGGGTTTGGTGCTAGAGAGTCAGAGCCATCACATGGGGTTCCCTCCCTCATCTCACCACCTAGAACTAAAGTTACACCAATGAAAGCCACTTGGTCCTAAAGAGTAGGGGATGTTGAGTGCTGTCCTGGAGGACCCTGCCCCAGGATGGGGGCAGTGCTGTCCTTGGATTGGTGATGAGCAGAACTCATAGGCAGAGGGTGGCAGGGAGCAGAAGGCAGTGTCTGGAGAGGACTGTGATATCTGGGGGCTCAGAGAGGTCACAAGCCCTGTGCTCCCATGGCTCTTGCTTGGGCTGATCATGCAGAGATTTTTGGCTCTAGAGTTCCATCTACCTGTCTTCCTGTTTTCTCATGGGCTGCAGGAGGGCAGGGCCCTTCTTTCCTTGTCTCCTGTCTCTGGCCCATGAGGCACCTGTCCCTGGAAGAACTTCTCAGCCACGTCTCAGGGACTTCCTGTGTGTCTCTCTGAGGCCAGCCTTCTTGGCTTCTTTCCTTCAGGGACTGCCGTGCGCCACTGTGACGAGCACAGGGGGTGGCTCCCCCCAAACCTCTTCAACTGCACATCAGTCACTTTCTCAGAGCTGAAGGGCTTTGTAAGTGGACTCCTTATTTCCACCTCCTTCTTCTCTTTTTTCTTATGCCCCTATCTTTGAGAAGGCATTTCCCACTTCTTGAGGCCCTTTTACTGAAGAGCCCCGGATCCCCATCTTCTGCGCTGACCCCCTGTCCCACGCCTTTTCATCCAGGCTGAGCGGCTGCAGCGGAACGAGTCAGGCCTGGACTCGGGACGCTCCCAGCGGCTGGCCCTGCTCCTGCGCAACGCCACACAGCACACGGCTGGTTACTTCGGCAGCGATGTCAAGGTGGCCTACCAACTGGCCACTCGGCTACTGGCCCACGAAAGTGCCCAGCGCGGCTTTGGGCTGTCTGCCACACAGGATGTGCACTTCACTGAGGTGAGGCTTGGAGCAGGCAGGTTGGGTGGGGTCATGGAAAGTGAGTTTGTGCCTGGCAGTTAGGGGGGTTGAGTGGGGTACACCTCACCCCACCTTTGGGACTTCCCTCCAGCATGAGGACTCCAAAGAGCCCGCAAGCCATGGCACAGCATGTGGGTAATTCAGGGCACCTCTTCCCAGCCTGTGTCATGGGTGGGTGCCATAGAAAAGGCTATTTATATGCAGGCGTGGGCTGAACAGAGCAGAGGCCTGTCCATTGTACCTGGGCTGATTCCTCCAGGGGCTCAGCTGTGCATGCAGGAGAGTGAGGCGCGGGAGAGCACAGCTGGGGAGCTCTTATTAGAGAGCAAGGAAGAAAGCTAGAGACAGAACATCTGTGACCATAGTGGGCAGTGCCATCAGAAGGCTTCCCACAGGAGGTGGTGGAAGGAGCTGAAGGAAGGACAGACATGGGGGTTGGTCTAGGCACAGGCTGGGCCTCAGTGTGGAAATGATAAGCAGGCTGTGAGCCCAGGCCACTGTGACTGTGCCACCCCCAGAATCTGCTGCGGGTGGGCAGTGCCCTCCTGGATGCAGCCAACAAGCGACACTGGGAGCTGATCCAGCAGACAGAGGGTGGCACCGCCTGGCTCCTCCAGCACTATGAAGCCTACGCCAGTGCTCTGGCCCAGAACATGCGGCACACCTACCTGAGCCCCTTCACCATTGTCACTCCCAACATCGGTGAGGCTGGTGCTGGGCTGAGGAGGGGTTTGTGAAGAGTGCCTCCGAGAGTGGCCATGCTAGGGGTCTGCCTGCCTAACCTGGGATCTGACCTGTGACCATCCCCACCCTAGTCATTTCTGTAGTACGCCTGGACAAGGGGAACTTCGCTGGGGCCAAGCTGCCCCGTTATGAGGCACTGCGCGGGGAGCGGCCCCCAGACCTTGAGACAACAGTCATTCTGCCTGAGTCTGTCTTCAGAGGTCAGTGGGGGCTGCAGGTGGGTCGAAGGCTGGCCCCAGGCTATCTGTGCACACCACACAGAGGGCTGAGCAAGGCTGTGTTCTGTTTGCAGAGATGCCCCCCATGGTCAGGCCCGCTGGCCCCGGGGAGGCCCAGGAACCTGAGGAGCTGGCGCGGCGGCAACGGCGGCACCCAGAGCTGAGCCAGGGAGAGGCTGTGGCCAGTGTCATCATCTACCGCACCCTGGCTGGGCTACTGCCCCACAACTACGACCCGGACAAGCGCAGCCTGAGGTGAGCTACTGGGGATAAGGCGGAGCAAGACAGGAGGAGGAGGGCGTCAGGCCTGTGAGTGCCAAGGCACAGAGGGGATCAGGGACAGGGCATCTCCCAGACACAATCCTGCTCTTGTGACTTTGCACCTGCCCACCCCATGTCAGAGTCCCCAAGCGCCCAGTCATCAACACACCGGTGGTGAGTATCAGCGTCCATGACGATGAGGAGCTCCTGCCCCGCTCCCTGGACAAACCAGTCACGGTGCAGTTCCGGCTGCTGGAGACGGAGGAACGGACCAAGCCCATCTGTGTCTTCTGGAACCACTCAATCCTGTGAGCCTGTGCTGCCCTTATCCGCAGCGCTTTGGGTCAAAGGCCCAGAACCATGGGTGCCCACCTTCCTGTCTTCCTGACCCCACCTTCCTCGTGCAGGGTCAGCGGCACAGGCGGCTGGTCAGCCCGAGGCTGTGAAGTTGTGTTTCGCAATGAGAGCCACGTCAGCTGCCAATGCAACCACATGACGAGCTTCGCCGTGCTCATGGATGTCTCCCGGCGGGAGGTTGGACCCCTAGAGGCAGTGGCAGAGCTGGGGTGGGAGCCCTGGAGCTGGCTGGGTGCTCAGGCCTTGCCTTTCCTCGTTCCTCTGGCCACCTGCCACCCACCTTGCAGAATGGGGAGATCCTGCCTCTGAAGACACTGACATATGTGGCCCTTGGGGTCACCCTGGCTGCCCTGCTACTTACCTTCCTCTTCCTGACTCTGCTTCGTGCCCTGCGCTCCAACCAGCATGGCATCCGGCGCAACCTCATGGCCGCCCTGGGCCTGGCCCAGCTGGTCTTCCTCCTGGGGATCAACCAGGCTGACCTCCCTGTAAGACGCCCTCCTCCCCTAGAGGCCTCCCCCACTTCCAGCCCCCTCAGGCTCCCTGGTGTCCCCTCCCCGGCCCCACATCCATTCCTGCCCTTGCAGCAATGAATCTGATGAAGGGCCCGGTTCAGCACTTGACCTCCAGTTTCCTTTTCTCTGGCTTCCCCTGGATACCCCAGAGTCCACGAGGTTCTTGCCTCTGTCAGACCCTGTCCACTGCCTGACCTGGGCAGAGGCCCTGCACTGGCTATGCCCTGGTCACTGACCAGTGGCCTGGCCCTCAGTTTGCTTGTACAGTCATTGCCATCCTGCTGCACTTCCTGTACCTCTGCACCTTCTCCTGGGCTCTGCTGGAGGCCTTGCACCTGTACCGGGCACTCACAGAGGTGCGCGACGTCAACACCGGCCCCATGCGCTTCTACTACATGCTGGGCTGGGGCGTGCCCGCATTCATCACAGGTACCCTGCCCCCTTTCCTGGCCTGGAGGTTCCACACACCAGGGCCCTGGGTCCACCATCATGCTACATTCCCCTGCGCCACAGCTCAGACCCTGAGGCTCACATCCCTCTCCACTGGGACAGCTTTTTCATAGGCCTTCCTCTGACTTCACCCCACCTCTGTGCAGGGGCTGCGCTCCCTTCCTAGGGCGGAGAGTGGGCCGGTGGTGGGTGGAACTCATTTTACAGGCTCCATGCCTGGCCCTGTCAGCCTCTGCCTGCAGCCCTGACCACCTTCCCCTGCTGCTGTCTCCATGCTCAGGTCTAGCTGTGGGCTTGGACCCTGAGGGCTATGGGAACCCCGACTTCTGCTGGCTCTCCATCTATGATACACTCATCTGGAGTTTCGCTGGCCCGGTGGCCTTCGCTGTTTCAGTAAGTGCTAGAAAGTGAGTTGGGGTGAGCAGGCTGAGTGTGTCCTCCGGATCCTCTTTAGGAAGAGCTGAGGCTGCTGGCCCCATGGGGAGGAGCGGAAGCTATCCGCCTGCTCTGATCCTCTCCTCTCTTTACTGCCCAGATGAGTGTTTTCCTGTACATCCTGGCGGCCCGGGCCTCCTGTGCTGCCCAGCGGCAGGGCTTCGAGAAGAAAGGCCCAGTGTGAGTATGGGGGATGCCTGGACATAAGATGGGCATTGGTGTGGGGGGTACCTCATGGCTGGGCTCACACTCTGCCCTGCCTCCCAGCTCCGGCCTGCGTCCCTCCTTCGCTGTCCTCCTGCTACTGAGTGCTGCATGGCTGCTGGCCCTGCTCTCTGTCAACAGCGACACCCTCCTCTTCCACTACCTCTTTGCTGCCTGCAATTGTGTCCAGGTACTTGGCCCAGTCATTGTTGAGGGGAAGGGAGCTTTGCTGGGGGGTGCCAGAACATACCCAGACTGTGGCTGCCTCTGTCTGCCAGGGCCCCTTCGTCTTCCTCTCTTACGTGGTGCTTAGCAAGGAGGTCCGGAAAGCACTCAAGTTCGCCTGTAGCCGAAAGCCCAGCCCTGACCCTGCCCTGACCACCAAGTCCACCCTGACCTCGGTGAGGGAGCTGGGGTCAGAGAGGGGAGGGAGGGAGCCATGGATTCAGGGAGCCTGTTTGTGCTCCATACTTTTTGCCTCAGTGTCTGCCTTCCTTTTCCCCATCCCTGATTCCCTTCCTGGAAGGAGGAAGGGTAGTAAAATGGTATGTGTGGGCTTGGGAGGAGTTACTGTCACAGGAATGTAGGATTTTTTACTTCAGCGAAGGGGGTAGAGACAGGTAAGTAATGCCCTGCACCTGAGAATCCCTCATGAATTCTGGAAAATTTCTTGTCTCCCAGAATAACTCTCAGGAGACAATTCCTGGTGCCCTCTTTTACCAATAAGCCCTTCCACAAGTCCAGGGCCCTTGGGGTGTGCAGGACTGCACATCTGTTGCAGAGCTATAACCACTACCAGACCCCAGTATGGGGGCAGCAGAGAAGTGGGGCTCCTCCTTTAAGCCCGGGCGTGTGGGAGGTCGTTCCCTGCACCCTTCCACTTCTTAGACCACCCTCCCCTTTCCCCCACTTACTGACCTGTCTGTCCCCTACCTAGTCCTACAACTGCCCCAGCCCCTATGCAGATGGACGGCTCTACCAGCCCTATGGAGACTCAGCGGGCTCGCTGCACAGTGCCAGCCGCTCAGGCAAGAGCCAGCCCAGCTACATCCCCTTCTTACTAAGGTGAGCCCTGCAGATGAGAGAGCTGAGGAGGGAAGAGGGCCATGCAAGGTGGAGTCAGGCCAGCCAGCTCCTAAGAGCTGAGTAGCACACGCTGTGGCCAACATAGGCGGCAGCTTGAATTAGAAGCAGTAAGGGACACGAGGCAGGGACTGGGAATCCCAGGAGAAAGAAGATAAAGGAATGCTGGGCAGGGGCCAAGCTGACTCCTCCAGCACCGTCCTGTCTTCTTAGGGAAGAGTCCACACTGAACCCCAGCCAAGGGCCCCCTGGCCTGGGAGATGCAGGCGGCCTATTCCTGGAAGGTCAAGGCCAGCAGCACGGTGAGGATGGAAGGCCCTGGCCTAGTGGGGCAGGGCCTGGCTTGTGTTAAGGGTGGGCCCAGGCAGGTGGGCCAGCTGTGATCCCTCCCTGACCTCCCAGATCCTGACACGGACTCTGACAGTGACCTGTCCCTGGAAGATGACCAGAGTGGCTCCTATGCCTCTACCCACTCGTCAGACAGCGAGGAGGAGGAAGAGGAGGAGGAGGAGGAGGCCACCTTCCCTGGAGAACAGGGCTGGGACAGCCTGCTGGGTCCTGGAGCTGAGAGACTGCCCCTGCACAGTACCCCCAAGGGTGGGCCAGCACCAGGGCTGCGGCCTTTGGGGGGCAATGGAAGCCCAAGAGACCTGGGCTCTCTGGGAAGCAGGACTGGGGTGGTGGCTGCCTAGCTGTCTGCCCTCTCTGGGCCTCATCTGCCTCCTTTCCCTGCCAGATGGGGGCCCAGGGCCTGGGAAGGCGCCCTGGCCAGGAGACTTTGGGATGGCAGCAAAGGAGAGTGGAGGCGGTGGGGGCTTTGAGGAGCGGCCACGGGAGAACGGAGATGCCCTGTCTCGAGAGGGGTCCCTGGGTCCCCTTCCGGGCTCTTCTGCCCAGCCTCACAAAGGTGAGTGGGGCTCCCCCAGCGCTGCAGCCCCCTGGTGAGCAGTCTTGCCCCTCACACTGCCCTGCTGGGGACCGATGGGGCTCTCCAGGACACCCCTGCTCCTCCTGCCTGCTCCTCACAGCGCCCGCCCTCTTGGTCGCCAGGCATTCTCAAGAAGAAGTGTCTGCCCACTATCAGTGAGAAGAGCAGCCTCCTGCGGCTGCCCCTAGAGCAGGGCACAGGGTCCTCTCGGGGCTCCTCAGCCAGCGAGGGTAGCCGGGGTGGGCTCCCTCCTCGCCCACCACCCCGGCAGAGTCTGCAGGAGCAGCTGAACGGGGTCATGCCCATCGCCATGAGCATCAAGGCTGGCACCGTGGATGAGGACTCATCAGGTTCCGAGTGAGTGGGGCTGGGGGTGGGACAGGGTGCCTGCATAGGTCCCTGTAGGCGCAGAGATGTCTCTGGGCCTCCACAGGCTACTTGGGTTGGCAGTGGGAGGGCAGATGGGCTGAGCACAGACCAGCTACCTGTGTGCCCAGAAACCATGGTGCCCGCGGGGTGGACTAGATCCTGCTGGCAGCATGAAGGAGGGTGGGGAGCTGGGGCTGCTTTTCTGTTTCCTCCTCTGGTGAGAGCTGCTCACTGTCTCCTCTGCTCCAGCTAACCCTCTGTCTGCCTTTTCTGCCACTCTCCTTTCCTGCCTCTCCAGATTTCTCTTCTTTAACTTCCTGCATTAACCCTGGGCCGGTGGTTCCTTCGTCCCGAGGCTCCCTTCCCCTCCCCAGCTGTGCTCATGCCCCACTCCTGTCTTGTGCTTTATCCTGCCCTGCTCCCCACCGCCTGCAGCAGCGATGAAACGTCCATCTGAGGAGCCTGGGCCTTACACCTAAGGCCATCTAGTGCCAAGTCCCTCCCCCACCATTCCCCTTACTGCACTTTGGACCCCTGGGGCCAACATCTCCAAGACAAAGTTTTCAGAAAAGAGGAAAAAGAATTTAAAAAGGATCTCCACTCTTC
Organism: Pedetes capensis; assembly: GCA_007922755.1. NCBI lineage: Eukaryota > Metazoa > Chordata > Mammalia > Rodentia > Pedetidae > Pedetes > Pedetes capensis. The sequence continues at coordinate 45,424 of VMDO01003494.1, forward strand.
ATGACTTCAGGGATTAATTTTTTTTATACGCTGGAAACTGACTCCCCTTTCCCTTCCCAAAGAGGATAGGCCCTCCCAGGACGCTTCCAGCCTCTCCTCAATTCCCATCTGCTGTGCCTCTGGGAGGAGAGGGACTCTTAGGGAGCCTGCCCCTCATTTGCCATCACCAAAAGGAAAGGACAAAGCCACACGCACCCGGGGCGTCAGACCCTGCAGGCCGCACCTGGCAGGCCTCAGCTGGCGAGGGGTCAGAGCGGAGGGCGCTCCTCGTCTGCCTGTGCCACCTCTCCCAGGAACTGAAAAGCCCTGTCCGGCCAACAGGCAGAGGACTCAGCGCCCCTGGACCCCCAAATGCTGCATGAACCATTTTAAGGGGAGCCTGTGCCCCTGGGCGGGGGACAGCTGCCCCAGCCCCTCTCCTTTTCCTGGACTCTGGCCATGTGCTGCAGCCCAGGTGTTAGCTCAGTTTGCTGACCCCAAAGTGCTTCATTTCTCCTGCCCGCCCTGCCGCTGGGAAGGCCGGTCATGTGTTATGTCGCGTGTCTTCGCTGCATGTGGGAGGATAAGGAGGAAGCGTAAGCGCAGAGCTGGCTCCATTGTCCTGAGGGGCCTCAAGCATGGGGTTTCAAGTCTGAATTCTGGTGTCCACTTACCCACTCCCCCCAAATCGGACAAATGCCACTGTGTCTGACCTGCTGTGGCCTCTGAGACATGTTCTATTTTTAACCCCTTCCTGGAATTGGCTCTCTTCTTCAAAGGACCAGGTCCTGTTCCTCTTTGTTCCCCGACTCCACCCCAGCTTCCTGTGAAGAGAGAGTTAATATATATTTTTATTTATTTGCGCTTTTTTTTTGTTGTTGGGATGGGTTCGTGTCTGGTCCCAGGGGTCTGATGTGACCACTGCAGGTTGGGTGTGTTCCAGCAGCCCTGGTTTCAGGGCCTACCACCCTTCCCTGCCTTCTACTTTCCCTCAGTTTTGCCAAGTGCTATTCGTTGAGTCACCCTTCACTTTGAGCATGTATTCCAGACTTGTTCCTGACTTTTCCTTCCAGAGCAGCTAGCTTGAAGAGAAGCTGTGGGCAGGAGGCAGTGTCCTGCTCCTCATTTGGAAGGCTGGCCTCTGGCGCTTCTGCCAGGGATTCTCCCCTACCCTCTGCCTACTCCCCTCAGCAATTCCTGCAAAGGGTTAAAAATTTAACTGGTTTTTACTACTGCTGACTTGACTTTAAAAAATACAAAGATGCTGGATGCTAACTTGATACTAACCATCAGATTGTACAGTTTGATTGTTACTGTAAATATGGTAGAGTTTTGTTGTTGTTGTTTTTCCATTTCCCCCATTCTACTGAATAAACTAGTTCTGTGCAGGTAGCGTGATGCCATCATGTACTTCTGGGTTGTGTCCTCCCAGAGGGTGGAGGCCTCGACTTTGGAAAACAAACGACAGTCAGGGCCTGGCAGATCCCACCAGGTCAGAGGGACTCAGATATCAATTGACTGAAAAGCTTGCTCCTCAATGGCCCTCCCCAGCACAGCTCCCCAAAAAGCCTCACCTGTGCAGAGCCCTTGTCCTGGCAGTTCCAAGGAAGACCAGGTGAGTGGATGGCAAAGTGTCCTTTTTACCAGGACAGGAGGGACTGGTGTGGCTGGAGAGGCTGCACAGAGCAGGAACTGTGCCAGCTCAGCCTTTCAGGGCTGAATCCTTGATGGGGACAAGTTTTCTAGGGCAGAATTCAGTAGGTGGGGAGGGCTGAGGACAGCAGGTGAGAATTTAAGGGTGCTCAGAGGTAGGCACCTCCTAACTCCACCGCTGTGCGCTCTGCAACATCATTGCCAGCCCCACATTTTATGTTTGTCAAATGTCCATTCAACAAACTAGTGAGGGGCAGAGTAGGGTAAGAATTATGAACATAAATTCTGAAACGAGACTGAGTGACTTAATCTGAGCCTTTGTTTCTCTTGCTTGCTAAATGATGATGATAGAAGCATCCACCCAATTGTGCTTTTATGAGGATTAAGTGAATTAACATGTGCAAAGTGCTTAGAACCAGTTCACAGTGCTGATCGAGAGGCCAATAAACACCCGTTTTCCTGTTTCTGGGGCAGGCAGGGATGTGGAAGGAGAGTGCAGAGATGGGAAAGTAAAGAGCCAGGCCAAGGGAGGAGGCAAGCAGGTAGCTGAACAAGAAGGGCAGCTGTGGCAGCCGGGTGCTGCCGATTGAGTGCTGCTTAAGCAGGTTTGGAGTGGGAAGCTGTGGGGGTGAAGGCAATCCTAGACAGCCTCAGGGCAGGGAGAAAATGTGCTGTACTCTCTCTGGCCACCAGGTGGCAACAGCCCAGGCCTCTGCTGCTGGTTCTGCCTCTAACCACCCTGGAAGCTTAGCTCACACACAGCCTTCACAAACCTGCCACCCGCTGGCCATGCCTAGGTGTGTCCCTACGCTTGTTGATGTTTGAGGTGCCAGGGCCTCAGAGCAGGAAGTCACCCACAGGCCCTGCTCCACAGACTATAGTGCAAGAGGAAGTTGGGAAACACACCTGAGGTTTTCTTGCCTTATGCTGAAGTTCTCCAGTGACCTAGAAGACCAGCAATAGAAAGGGGAAAGCAATGGAGGGCCCTGGAATCAGGACAGGGGAGGGGCACTTCACTTAAGGGCTAACTAGGGCACTTGTGGGCACACACGCATGGGCAAGGACACCAGCTGGCAGCCATTCTTTCTTTTGCTCAATTGTCTGCAGGGAAGTTCCTTCAAACCTCATAAGCAATTGAGTTAGTTCCAGTTGCAAGTGTCAAAGCATGCAGAAATGCAATACACTAAGCTGAGCCTCTGAAGGAGTCTTTGTTATTTATTCAATAAACATCCACCAACTTTTGCAATACTCTGCCATATACAAGTCACAACACTACAGCACTGCAAAGGTTCATAAATCCTGGTGCCCAGCCCTCAAATCTAGTAGGGGAGATATGAGGAGAAAACAGGCAACTCTAATGATGTGAGGTAGAATGTATGTTTTAGTATCTTCTGCCTAAGGTGATCAGGGAAGCTAACTACCATCAAAGGGCCTCCTTAGCCTGTAAATACAGCAGACAAGAAGCCAGTAAGTTCCCGGGAAGCTCCATTGTTTTTCTAGAAAAGGACATTCAAGTTTAGGATATGAATAATTGCTAGATCCTAGAACAGCCTCACACACTGTGAATTAAGGTATACTTAACTTTGACCTGGATCTTCTAATAATTTACAAATCTGTGAAAAGACAGCTTATTCCCATTGAATGCCAACAAGGTGAGTAGTCACAGCCTGATGAACTGGAAGCCCAAAGCCCTAGAACCCATCCAGGCCTCTGCATGGGAAGTCCAGCCCTGCTAGAATTACACAGAGGTTTATTCCAAATTTGTTAGATCTACTTTTGGATCTAAAGGAAAATATAAAAATGCATTCACTTTATTTTAGAAAAATTCAGACTGATAGAGTAAACATATCCTTTACTGGCCTGTAAGGAGTCATGGAATTCACAGGAAACAAGTTCTAGAGACCAGGTGCCTGCCTTGCCTCTCCAAATAGCACGAGTCCTGTGGAGGATGTTATTCAGGAAAACCTCTCCTCAGAAAGCAGGGAGGCTAGCTGCAGAGACCACTCATGTATAAATGTCCAGTGAGCCAAGGCCTGGGAAGAAGATCAGATTCTTCAGGGCAGACTGCAAGAGTTGAGGTGGACAAGGAGAAGGCACTAGCCTGCGTTTCTCATTTTCTGTTTGCTAATTTTACTAGTGGGATTTGAACTCTTTTCCCCTCATCTTTCAGCCCAGAGAGTTTGAGTTTCCTCCAACTCAATCCACCTCATCCCCCTTGGTCTCTACTGCTGGGGACTGGCCCTGGTGGCATCTCCTCCTCCTATCCTTGGCCCAGAATCTGCTGGGGTCAGTCTTGCTGGAAGAGGCAAGTCCAGGCAGTATCTGTAGTGGTTTGCTACTGAATTCTTGCTTGCTGTCCCAATCTCTTTACCTGAAGAGACAGAAGGAGGAACTGCTTTAAAGTGCTGTTCTTCCTTAAGCCCATCTGTCACCCAGCTGAGTTTGAACCCCACAGGGTGGGAAAAAAACAGCACCCCACTCCACCCTCCCCTAGCTATCTTTCCAGAGTTCAAGGATGCTGTGCACAGCAGTTCAGAATCCCAGATGATAGGAATGGAGGGACCAGTCTTACCTAGTAGGTCCTGGGACTGCAACTTTCCTGGGGAGCTGAAGATTGCTGCGAGTGGCACCAATGACAGGAAGATTTGGTCTCTGGGAAACAGTAACTTGATGGAAGTTAACAAAAGAAATGAGTTAGTACAAAGTTCAATTGACCTTCTCAAAAAGGAATACTGGATGAAGGTACAGTGCCTCTCTCTAAGGTAAAAACCATGAGGTACTTGGAAACCAAGGCTCAGACTATCAGGCCCACATTCTCTCCTTAACTCAATCTCCCTATCTACAAATGGAACTGTGAAGAAGATGGTGAAAATGGTCATTGTTGCAGTTCTGGGAGGGTAAGGTCAGGCTGGGCCAGGGCAGCTGTTCTTCCTCCTGATTTCTTACCTGTATGTCCACCCTTCCTCACCTCTGTGCCCTGCAGCACTTGATCTTGGAATCCCTTTCCGAGTTGGCAGAGAATCAGGAGGTAGGGCACATTTGCCAGGTAGTACACTCCGGCTGGTTAGTGGCATTCGACTGGCAGGCCTGGGGATGGCTGAGGGAATGGGCAGTCGACTGGAAGACTTAGTAACTGCTCCCTGTGGCCGGGACAAGCGTTGAGAGTTGCTGGTTGAAGGCTGTGGGGCCAGGACTGGTCTGACAGGGGTAGGTGGGCCTGGTGGAAAGAAGCAGAAGCACTTCAGAATAAGTCCCACCTCCTCCCTCCTCCCATTACCCACAGCTTTGCTGCCTGGGTCTCACTTGCTGTTGCCCTTGCACTGAGCCCAGCCTTTCCCCGGGGTGGAGGTGTTGATCGTGCAAGAGGAGACGATGCTGGGCTTTTGGATGCAGGGAACAGATTGCAAGTGGGCGACTCCTGAAACACACAGAAAAGGACTAGAATGGAGAGTGAGCTTATTATAGTGGTTAGACAGCCAATACACAAATACTGTGGCAAGTGTTTTCTTATGGCATCTCATTAATTCCAGCAACTCTAGGGGTAAAATTGCTATTACCATTTGCCCAATGAGGAAACTACCCTCTGCCTGCAGCATGTTATATACTGTGTCTAGGGGCGCACATGCAACTCTACCGTCCAAACTCACCCTCTTCATGCTGGAGGGCCTCTTTCCAGATGTCACCCGCAGAGTCCTGGCTGATACTTTCTTATCACTGCTCCGGAGTCGAGGCGTCAGGGTGCTCGGAGAGGGTGTGCTCCAAGCCAAAGAGCTCACAGTGGGGAGCAGGTCTCGAACAGGGCTGTCTTTCAGCACAAAAGTCTCCCGCCGAGGGCTGGGCTTTCCTCGGCAAGGCCCAGGGCCCTCCCCTGTGTTTTCCTGCTCCTGCAGGGCACACTGCTCTAGCTGAGTTGCCAGCCGGTTGGCCTCATCAAGGATCTCCTCCAGCTTCTCTGGGCTGAGGGGACCTAAGCTGAACCTCACACCCTGAGGGGCAGGAGCAACTGCATTCGGGTTACTTCGGTGGGAGAGGCCCCTTCGGAGTGGCTTCTCTGTAGTCTCCAGCTCTGCCATGTCTTCCTCCTCACGACTGAAACAAAACAAATGAGGTACCTGGCTCACACAAGAGAGAGCAGGGCACTGTCCAAGTGAGGCTGAACAAAATCCCTGCAGCTGTGCCAGGGACACAACCTCAAACCCTGATGCCCATTCTGGATGTGAGATCTGGTCTCTAGGTGATGAGGTACTTGGCTGTCTGAGGCCTGACAGGCCTTTAGCTTTTACTGTTGGAATTCATGCTGGGATGAAGATAGAGCAAATGCATTTACCTTCTTTTGTTTTTGTTTTGCTTTTTTTTTTTTTTTTTTTTTTTTTTTTTGAGACAAGGTCTCACTATGTAGCCCTGGCTAGCCTCCAACTTGTGGTCCTCCTTCCCTCTGCCTCCCATGTGCTGGGAATACAGGCATGCACTACCATGCCTAGCTATATTTACCTTTCTTAACACCAGGAAATCTCACTCCAGCTCCTCCCTTCTTTCCCCCTCACCAATAGTACCTTAGAGGCCCAAATCTACCAGCCACCCAGCAGCCTGAGTACACCAAACTTGGCTAAATTACCAACCCTGGTTCCAGAGGTCACAATAACTCAGCACTAAGGGGTCAAAGCTAAAGAAGTGTTGCTGGAGGAAAATAAGCAGGATAAAGGGGCTGGTTGGTACCTGTCAGAAGGGGACAGCCCTCCAAAGTCCAAGGTCTCATCCACAATAAACTTGACATCTGAAGGGGAAATGAGAATGAATGCCAGCCACCGGTTCCAGACAAGCTCTCAATCGCAGGGTCTCATTCTTCCCTCCAGAGCTTCCTTACCTTCCTCCAAACCTTCCATGTTCAGTCAGTACAAAACAGCTTAGACGTGAGCTGAAGAGAAAACATACCTATCTTCAGGTACCCATCCTACCTAAGGCTACCAGCTAGACTCAGGGCGCAATCCATTGAAGGGGGCAGGCATGCTGGAGGCAAGGCGAGTGCACAGAAGTAGCACCTGCCCTGTAACTACCCCGTTACCTCCGAGAAAGGTGCAGAGAGCGTCTGCCCCACAACACCAGATGACCCTCCAGCCCAGCTGAGCCCCGCTGGGCTCCGCTTGTCCCTCTTTCCTCCCCGTCACTATCCTCCGGGCTCTTCCTCTTTCCAAGCCACTTTTCCACTCCCCCGGCACTACACCCACACCACCACCTCCAGCTCATACTCAGTTTCCACTTCCCGCCCCGCCTTACCTTCCACACAGGACGCTTTCTTCCTACAACCTAGTCCCAGGAATCTGGACTAGTGGGCGGAGCTGCTTTCAAATTTCTCAGGCTCCACCCACTCTCGCCACATGCGCACCGTGATTGGAGGATCCTCGGGGGCGGGGCTTCAGAAGTAGTAGCCTGGAAGTCTGCGGATGGTGGTTGGAAGCGAGGACCGTAGAGCCGTTCCCAGAAAAACTTCATCCCCGAGGGCGGAAGTAGGGCGCTCGTGCTAGGGAGCCTCTCCTTCCGCTCCCAGGCGGGAAACCGTGCGGGACCGAGCCTGGCAGGGGTGGGGCCTTGTGGCAGCGCGCAAATAACCGAGCCAATGAGTGTGGGCTTCGCGCCCCCCCCCCCACTCCCTTTTCTTCTTCCCCTTCTTTTACTCCGCCGCAGTGACTGAGTTTGCAGTCGGGTTTCCTCCGCCCGGTGTGGCCGCTCCGTAGAACTGCTGGCCCGAAAACTAACGATCTGCCAGGGAAAATTCATTTCCGTGGGCGCACTCAATACGCGAATGCCTCATTTTCCAGGTTTGCTCACTGATTCCTACTTGAGAAAGCACCTAAGCATCTGTGCTGAGGTTTGCTTAAGAAGTACACCCTCCATTGCTTTTTTTTTTTCCCCCCCGCCGTACTTAGAGGTTGAACCCAGAGCCTCGCACATACTTTGCAAGTTCTCTACTACTGGGCCACAACTTCAAACCCATTTTTTATGTCTTATTTTGAGTCAGGGTCTCGCTAAATTACTCAGGCTATCTCTGTCCTCCAACTCGCCATCCTCCTGCCTCAGCCAGCTGAGTCGCTGCCGTTAGAGGCTTGCGCTACCACGTCTAGCTACGTTGCCCTTTCAAATGAGAACATTCGGAACCAGAGGCAGGCGATGTGTAAGACAATTGCTTTTCACTCAGGGAGCTTTGGATTCAAATCCAACAGTGACCCCGTTTACAAGCAGAGCAGGCTCGAATATATATTACCCTCTGAATATATATTTTCCCTCTGACCTCTGTTTGCTTATTTGTGAAACGAGGATCGTCGCAATTATGAGATTAGAAGGATAATTATGGACATGAAGTTATATGCCATGTGCCCTTAGGAGTATTTGAGAGGGTGTTTGTAACTAGCTACTTTGGAACTAAAATGCTTAAACCTACTGTAGTTTCTAAATGTCACCTGTGAATAGGCTAGGCCACTAGTTAACAGAACTTAGAAATGTTCTCAAAAATTTAAAGTGAAAAGGCCTTAAGAGGATGGCTGAGGAGCTCTCTTATAAACAAAGAGCCTGAGCCTCACAGTTTATGACCATTGTTTTGGCTTTTTCCCCCTTCCTAGGTTTTAGCTGTGAAGGTGAGGTGCTGCAGTCTGCAGCCAGAGATGTTACTGTAATAAACATCTAGGGAAGCACAAGAAAGAGCCTTGGAATTTTGCACGGTGATAAGGGAAAGGTTAGGAGGTCCATAACTTGCAAGTATATGTGAGGAAGAGGAGAGAAAAGAGGTTTGCCTCTCCCTGCTGGTGGAGACGGAATTTTTAGTTGCTTGCAGGTTTCATGGTCTGAGGAGAGTGGGAAAACCAGAGCAAGTAGCTTCCCTCTCTAGTAGTGCCACCAGCGGTGAAAGGGGAAGATGTTAATTAACTGCATTCCTTCTTTCCCTAGGAACAGCCTGAGTAGCGGACTTTACACTTCTTCACCCACCCCTAGGTGAGTGGGAGAGGAAATTTTAACATGTTGAAAGTTAGTTCCTCCTAAGAAAACTCATCTTCAATTTTCTATCACCAAATTAAAATTTTGAAAGCTATTGCAGTAGCAGGAAGGGAAGGTGGAATGGTGTTCTCCTCAGAATGACAGCAAAGCCAGAAAATACAGAGTTCAGGCACAAGAATTCTTCACCTAGCATTGGGCCACTACTCTGAGAAATATTTGGTATTCTTTCCACTCAACCTCAAAATGATGTGTATGAGCAGCTGTTTAAGATTTTGGACAAATAATGAATTAATAAGAAATTACACTCCCAGGCACACAGTAGACCTTAGCTCCAAAGGTACTCCATAACTGTAAAATGCATAATTGAAAAAATTAAGGCTCTCAGGGCAATATTCTTAAATGCAAAAGAATTATCTGTGTCTGCATGGTTTGTTCAGTGTGAAGATTTTATTCCTTTAGCAGGAAGGTTGAGGATATGTGAACTTTAAGTAAGGGCAGTTGAGTAATTCAGCAAACAGCAGAGATCAAAGACTGACTAATCCTTAAGGTATCATAATGGGGTATCCCACCACTTCCCAACCTAGGCCTTGCTTCAGCTGGAGGGAGGCCTCTTAGCTATGTTGCTAAAAGTTGGACCCCACTCGACAGCACCTAACAATATGTATGTATGAGTCCTGCTGTTTGCCACTTCATGACAGATGTGCATCCTGTTATGCCAACATAAAATGAAAAGCTTGTAGAGGAAGAGAGCAAGTCATTTTCATGTCTTCCCAGCATTCTACTGTGGAGTTGAATTTGGTTCTGTCATAGACTGTCTTGGAGAAAGGACAGGGTCAGAAACCTCAGTGAAAGAGAATGAGGAGGCTTACACAGTATGGCTAGCAACACTAGCTAGTGCTTGCTCTACTCTCTCTAACAAGAAAGCAGCAGACTACAAGAGACTGAATTATATCTGCCTCTATTTCCAATAGACTCACATTGAACTTTCACAAAAAGCTGAGAAATTTTTATTAACCCTTTTTTTAAAGTTAATATAAAAGGTAACAAAAACAAACAAACAAAGGAACTGACCTAGAAGCTGCTGGGACTGGGATTTAGCTCAGTTGGTAGAACGCTGCGCTGCAGTCTCTGAGGTCCTGAGTTTAATTCCCAGCACCACAAAAATGGGAGAAGGGCCTGGCAATCCACTCCCAAGGCAATCCCGAAGCACTCAGCCATTGAAAACCCTATGAGGGTCGCTATGAGTCAGATACTGACTCGATGGCACCTAACAACAACAACAGAAGTTGCTGGAGGTTTGGTTCTCCTGGCACCAACCCAATGCAAACCAAGGATCTGGAGATCGTTGCTCTATCCCAAGATCTGACTGGGACATATTTTTGAAGGATGTGCAATGCTCAGCCAGTAAGTGTGACACACACTTATTGTGTGACAAGCAGGAAGCTTATGTACTCAGTGATAATAGCCTGTTTGTCTCCAAGAGACATTTCATTTTGAGAACAGGTGGTACTCTTGCTGAAAGCACTGGTTCTCCTGTTGAAGCTTGCTAGGGATTACGGTGGATTTGACTTAACTCAAAGCTTTTTTTATTCTTGTAAGAATTTCGTGAAGTTTTCTCACCAAGGGTATCTCCACTGGAATTTCCAGGAAGAAGTAGTTTCTTAATGCAATTTTCCCAAATGGAGCAGCATATTGTATGCGACATATGAATTCAGACTGTTGGTACTTGTATGCTCTGGATATCCCAGGGAGTTGGGTAAACATTCAGCCAGATAAAACCCTGGGAATTCTGATGAGTGAGCTTGACCTAGGAGTTATGGACCAGGTCTACATGAAAGATGGTATTACTGCAAAGGATGTCACTCCTGGGAGTAGAAATTATGACCTGATTCCAGGTTCTGTCATTGATGGTGCACTGTTCATTCTTTGTGGGTATCTGATGAATGGAATGAAACAGGATGGACCTTATTGAACTATTCACATCACTCCAGAATCAGGATTTTCTTATGTTAGCTTTGAAACCAACAAGTCAGACCTCCTGTTATGACCTGTTCAGGAAAGTTGTGACTAAGCCAGGAAAATTTGTGACCACCTTGTTTGTTACTCAGAGTTCTAAATGTCATGCTGTGCTTTTCTCACCCCAGAAGATTGAAGGTTTTAAATGTCTTGATTGCTAGAGTGCTATGTTTAATGATTACAATTTTGTTTTTACCAGTTTTTCTAAGCAGCAACAACAACAGTGTTAAGAAAAAATGCAAAAAGAGAAGACATAGAAGGTGGTGGCTGCTTTCTAGATGTTGGTACTGGGGGCCATGCTTTCCTCAACCAATACCTTGTAGTTGTAGAAAGCCCTAGATGTAGTGGTAGTGTAATTATTTTGAAGTATATGTATTATTATATCAAGGAGTTAGATATCCTGCATGAATGCTCTCTTCTGTGTTTAGGTATTCTATACCACTCTTGCTGTGAAATTGAAGTGCATGTAGAAAAAACTTATCCTATATAAAACCTTATAACACTTATGAAAACAATTCAATTTGGTTTATGCACAGTATAATATTTCTGCAGATATCATCCAAAATCCCCCACAGACAGGACTTTTGTCTTCATTAGTTATTGGCCTCAGCCTAACCATCTGGGACTGTTCTGTTGCTGCCAGAATTTTACATCGAGTTACATTCACTTTCTAGAACATATTCCTTTCTGATGTTCTTGAAAACAATTTCTACTTCATCAAGATGGTTTCTGCAGAAGCAATTAAAATTTTTCTTCCTTAAGTCCTTGTAAAAAAATGATTCAGTTATTCATTTTGTGTGTTACTCTTTTAATAATTGTTCTGCCTTTGTAGTCCTTTAACTCATTTCTTCCTTCACCATAGTGTCTTCCACACAAGTCCCCCAAACAAAAGCAATATACTATTACACTGTGGGTTTATATACTAATCTTTTTTTTTTTTTTTTGTAGGCACTGAGGGGTTGAACCCAGGGCCTTGCGCCTACTTTTCAAGTGCTCTACCACTGGACTGCGTCCCCCTTTTTATTTTTTATCTTGAGACAGGGTCTCACTAAGTAATGCAGGTGGCCTCTGGCCTTGAACCTGCAATCCTCCTGCCTCTACCTCCCAAGTTTCCAGGATTATAATCATGTGCCACCAGGCCCAGTTTATACACTAATCTTATACCCTTGTTGTTGTTGTTAGGTGCTGTCGAGTCGGTGTCCAACTCATAGTGACCCTACATATAATAGGCAAAACAGTATTGTCAGTGCTTCTCTGCTATTCATAGAGTTTTCATTAGCAGGTTGATTTTTAGGAGTGGGTTGTGGGTCCTTCTCTCAAGTCTACAGAGCCTGATGTTCCCAGGCAGTTTCCCATCCAAATACTAACCTAACCAGGCCCAACCCTGCTTAGCTTCCAAGATTCGATGGTAGCTAATGCCACATTGGTATAACTGCAGGCAATCTTATACCCTAGGTGGAGAAAAAGATGGATCACCTCTGGGCTTAATTTCCTTTTTTGATTTTTTAGGGGGAGAGGTACTTGGGGATTGAACCTAGGGCCTCACACATACCTTTCAAGTGCTCTACCAACAGGCTGTACCTCTAGGCCATTTTTTTTTTTTTTTTTTTTTTTTGAGTCAGGGTCTTACTAAGTTACACAGGCTACCTCTGACCTCAAATTTACAGTCTTCCTGTCTTCACCTCCAGAGTCGCTGGGATTATAGGTGTGTGCCACCATGCCTGACCTTCTTAATTTCCTTTTAAGAACATGAGAGTTTGTCCTCCTCTTTATTGGGATGGGGTCTTTTGGAAGATAAATGACAGAACTGAACGTCTCAAAAAATTGTTTTAAATGTCTCCAGTGATAGTTAACATAGAGGAATCATAGAGAATTTTAGATTGAAATGAAACTGAACTCTGTGGAATCCTTATGCTATGGTGAACTCTTCAGTAATTAGCTTCTAATTGAACTTTAGTAACTTGCTAGGTAGTGGTATAAAGAGATTTTTTAATCACTAAGTGGATAGCAGGGAGATTTAGCATAAAGGTTGTCCTAAATTTAGTGAGTCCAGTCAGCTTGGATCATTCACCTTAACTTTTACTTTGAGCAGCCATTGTGACTGACTTACAGTAATGGTATACTGTGAACATTAGTTCAAAGCAGAATCAGTGGCTTTTCAATCTTTTGACTTAACATTCTGTGATTTTTTTTTTTCTTGATGAGTGAGTTGTTCTAACTTCACTTGTTCTCTGTTATTGTCTTCCTTTCACCGTGGCATTCACGGGATCAAATGAATGACTGCTCAGAATAAAAACTGCCCAAGTTATTCAGATAACCATGTAGCAGAGTGTATGAATGATTTAAATACACAATGTTCCAAAAATATTTTATGGGAAATGACTAGAAATATAGGCTTTCAAGAGTTGGCATCTTTTAGCTATATTTGCAAAACGTGTGGGATTTAAATGACTGAGAGAAGAGCAAAGTGGTTAAATTTTGTATTTATTGTCCTCACAGTATTTTCTTGGTAATATCTGGATTGATGCAGTGATATTTTGCTCCTTCTGCATTTATAAATGAAACACATTTTAAAAGTGTTTCTTGGACCGGTGCAGTAATCCCAGCAAGTCAGAGGCAGAGGGAGGAGGATCACAAGTTCGAGACCAGAGGCAGTCTGCATAATTTAGAGAGACCCTGTCTCAAAAAGTAAAAACATGGGTTGGGGGCACAGCTCAGTAATACATCTCTTGCAAAGCATACAAGCGCGAGGACCTGGGTTCAACCCCCAGTACCCCTAAATGAATAAGTAAATAAATAAATAAATAAATAAAATAAAAATAAAAGTGTGTCTTAACATAAAATGTTGTTGTTATTGTTGTTAGGTGCTGTCAAGTTGGTTCTGACTCTTAGCAACCCTATGTACAGCAGAATGAAACACTCCCTGACATGATGCCATACCTGACATTATGTCAGTGCTTCTCTGCTATTCATTGGGTTTTCAATGGATGATTGTTTTGGGATTTCTTTGGGAGTGGATTGCAACATCCTTCTCCCATAACATAAAATCTACTTGGTTTGAAATCAAATGGTTGGAACACTGTTTTCACTTTTATTTTAAGCATGCTCTCCTACTGATTCATTGAGGATGTTTTCAATTGTTTTTGTCAATTTGATTCTGTAAGGAGCACAGCACCTAAAGTTTTGTCTTGCTCTGTTGTTCTTGAACAGTAACCCAGTAGATTTGATGACATTCGTTGGCTTCAGGTCTGATTATTTTCCTAATAGAATTAAGAATTCTAATGTTGAAAACTTGCACAAATTTGTGTGGAATAAAGCCTAGAAAAATGAACACTGTAGCTTGAATAGCAATCTGTCCTAGTGTAATGGAGGAGAGAAAATTTTGGTGCCATAATTTCTCTCTTCATTGGTTGTTGAACTTTACTCTGATGAAATGTATTTCTGTACTATAATTTAAGCTTCAATAAAAGTTTGCTTAATTAATTGTCTAGTGAAATTAAAACAAATAAAAGAAAGAGAATGTGGATATTGAAAGAGAAGAAGAAAGAGAAAAGAGGTGTTTTAGGGTTCTGGGATCCATACAGTCTGGCTAAAGGATTCTGACCTAAGTGGGTTTTTTTGTTGTTTTTTGTTTTTTCACTTTGGAAAGGTTCAAACAGGGAACATTGAGAATCCACACGTTTATTTAGATTAGCCCAAACCAGACACTGTGCTGAAGCTCGTTAAGAACATAATCTTGTCACAGTCAGGCTTCTTGGACGCCCTATAAAGAGAAAGTATGTTGTAACCATCATAGCAAACAGCCAGGGCACATTTGGGTTGCTGAGGCCATCCCTGTTCATGTCCCAGTGTTCCTGGGGTCCAGTGCTATAAACTCACTACTCACCCTGCTTCATTGGTGAACACTGGAAGGAAGAGGAAAAGTGGCAACTAATACCAACAGCCCTTAGGGGTTTCATTCACTATGTATCAATGATGCACTGAAATAAATGGCTTAGGGGATCGAATTCATGCTCAATTTTCCTCAGCTAAGAGCTGCGTGTCAGAGGGGACACAGGTAGTTTTCCTTAATTCTCTTATGAGCTTCTTTTTCATCTTACACATCAGTTTATACTCAGTATTTCTACTCCTAATGATTTGAAATTTAAAGCAGCTACCAAATTCTAAGGGCTGGGATTTAGCTCAGTTGGTAGAGCTCCACTCTGCAGTCTCTGAGGTCCCAGGTTCGATTCCCAGCACCACAAAAAATGGGAGAAGGGTGTGGCAATCCCCTCCCAAGGCAATCCCAAAACAATCAGCTGTTGAAAACCCTATGAAGGTTGACTCGCGGCACCTAACAACAACCAAATTCTAAATGATCTGAGTGGCCCTTTGCCAATAATGGACAGTTTGGGAACCACATACAATGTTAACTATTGTTGACATATAATGAAAACAGTGCTTTTCTTCTCCTGGACAGAAACAAAGTGAACAAAGACTTTTTTTTTTTTTTTTTTTTTTTTTTTTTTTGTCCTTAAGGTTGAACCCAGGGCCTCGCACAGGCCCGGCCAGCACTCCACTGAGCCGCACCTTGTTCCTTCACTCTTTGCCTTTCCCTTGATGTCTCTTCTTGCAGCACCCACACAGAGCCCCAATGATTAAAAGGTTCTCTCACCATTCTTCACAGGGCCATTGGGTTTGATTCCTATCATCAACTTGTGGACTACAGACACACAGAGGATGTGAAAAAAGTAGACTTCATCTGTGGCAATTCCCAAGAGTAATAATATTCACTTAAAAAAAAAAGTGGCCACCAGATGTTCCATGGTGGATAGGCTCAGGAATTCGCAACTGCCCCAGACTCATCAACAATAGCCATAAACATGAAATAATCCATGGAGGTCCCTTACCCTCTTTCCCTTACCTTTCTCAAGTATCATGTCCTCTTGGGGAGCCTCAATGAGGAGCTGTGGGAATGCAGGCATTTCTCAATGTTAACATCTCAGAAATCTCTGGGAAACCTTCTTTCAGAGCATTGGGGAGGGATGTTCTATTTAATCTTTTGGGGCATCCATGGTGCTAGTTAGAGAGTCTATACATGAAGAAGACTAGGACATATAGAGGCTCATTCCTTCCAGGTTCATGCAACAAACAGACAGTGTCAGAAGCTAGGCTAGTCTCTGGGGGACAAAAGCAAGTAAGACACTGTCCCTCCCCTCATAGTGCTTACAGCTTCATGGGGAAACACATCTATAAATATATAATTATAAAAAGTGCAATGATGGAGAGCTGAACAAAGTAACAAGAATGGATATAAATGAATACTTTAAAGAAGAAAGGAGAATATGCCATATTACCTTAAGCAAATAGGAGGGGAAAATAAAATAAAGTCCAACAAACAGGTTTCCTGGACTAGGACAGAAGACTGTGTTGCTTAAAGAAGAGCAATCTGCATGAGGGCCAGGGACTTGGGTTCCTTGCCTCTGTAGTGCCAGCTCCTCAACTAACCAAAAGTGGAAACCTTAGGAAAACCAGTTAACTCAGTTTACTTTAGGTTTCTCCTTTGCAAAGGGAAATAACAATTCTTCCTAAATTTCAGGGTCATGATGGAGAGAAATGAGACTGTGGATGATAAAAACAGCTCCTCTGACACATCCTGGCAGTGACAGTGAGGAGAGGGTCTGGAGAAAGAGTCCTCCACCTTAGCTAGTATCTTAGACTGCTGACTTTTCCACCATGGAGAGAGGAGATGACCAGCACCCTAAGACATGAGCTCTCCTCCTGCCCTTACCTTTCACATCCACCCGGCAGTCCACAGACGCCTCCCCCAGGTCATTAATTGCCTTGCAGGTGTAGATGCCACCATCAAAGGGACCGGGCTTGCGGATTTCCAGGGAGCAGATTCCCAGGTAACTAAGAGCTCTGTACTTGGGGTTGCCTTGGATATCCATCTTATTCTTCAGCCAGATGATCTTGGGCTGGAAGATAAGGATGAGGAGAAAAAGCAAACACTGTATTACGCTGTGCTCTACCAACATTTATCAATAAAGGGAAAAAAGAAAAAAAAAAAAAAAAAACCCCCGAATTGCTCTTTCTGTGTGTAGTGTCTGGAACTCTGCCTACAAAACTTATAGACAGTGGCTTTCTGGAAGGCTCTCTTTTCCTGATATTGTGGGAAATGATTCTCTTTGCGGTATCTTCAGCAGTCCCCCAAGCTCCTTCCCATGGTTGGAAAGAGCACCTGAAACCTTGCCTTCTCCCCCAAGTCTTCCTGCCAGGAAGAAAGGTGGTAACTTCTGCCCCCATACTGCTCATTAGCCCTTCCAAAGTCACACCTGCTGGGTGACAGGGGTTCCACTTTTTATACACATGATGTGTTTTTAGGTTCTATCAAGTTGGGTCCAACTCATAGGGACCCTATGTACAACAGAATGAAACACCCTCTGACACTGTGCCATGCCCAGCACTATGTCAGTGCTTCTCTACTATTCATAGGGTTTCTGATGGCTGATTGTTTTGGGAGTGGGCTGCCAGATCCTCCTCCCAAGCCTGAAGCACCTAGTATTCCTAGGCAGTCTCCCATGCAAGGACTAATGACCCTGCTTAGCTTCCAAGATCTGACAGGATGGGTTGCCAGGGTAGTACAGCTGTGGGTATACACACTGTAGGCTATCCCTACACTATTCCCACTGTTTGCTTGTGAGTAGTTCCTGTTCCTTCTGGCTAGAAAGTAGTTTCTTGAGTGGCCTTACTTATAGTCCCCTTCCAGATGTTATGGCCATGTAGTCTTGCCCAGCACTCCGCACTAGTAACCCAAAAATACTTGGTAAAGGTCACTAATGGTGTGCAGCACAGTGACCAGAATGCAGGTAGGAAGCTTTGCTGACGGCTTCAGCCAGAACCTCAACTCTAGGCTACATGCACATATGTGGCCCCACTTGGATGAGGCGTGGGAGGTGGGCAAGGGGTATCCAGTGGGTCTCCCTCACTCCTGCCAGAAAAATAACTCAAAGCTCATGCCCAATTTCAGCAGAGAAGTCCAGCAAATGGCATCTTTGTGTACTAGGAATCAGCACTAAAAGGAAATGCTGGCACCAGGCCTTAAATTACAGATGCCCTGGGTTTTCCTAATGTGCTGGTGAAGAGGCAGATGGTGGCGATAGTAGTAGATGTCCAATTACAGTGCTCTGGGACAGGAGCAGGAAGCAGCTCAGCACCCTTCACCCCCAGGACCCTTCACTCACCCTGGGAAAGGCACGGACACAGCAGAAGAGCTGGGTGTCATAGCCAGTGATTGTAGTGCAGTCTGCCAGAGGCTGGGTAAACCTTGGAGCTTCTGAGAAGTCCCTCTGGGAAAACCCCATGGTCTTGTAAACAGTAGCTGTGGGCACCGAGAGGGGCCATGATGCAGCACCTGAGATCCCTGAGCCTCTCATCACCACTTTTCTAAGTCTTCCCAGCACATGGGCTCCACATGCTCCTTACCTGCTTTCTCCACATGGGCAAGGTCAGTGGTGACAGGGGCCGTTTCGCTGAGCCCACACTGGTTTTCAGCAAAGACCCGAAAGGCATAGGATTTACCAACAATGAGGTTGGAGATGACGCAGCTGGTGCGGTGATGTCGCTCCAGCACCGTGAACCACAGCTGCGGGGTCCCCAGAAGATGCCGTATGTGAGGCACTGGTTTTGTGAACTCATTCCATGGTGCGCTGCCAGAGGCCCACTCCAGAATGCCCTATGCCTCCCCCAGCTTCCCATCTGTGCCTCACCCCAGATTTTGTGTCAGCCTTCTGCACTGTGTATCCCAGGAGAGCTGCATTGCCCGTATCTTGGGGTGGTGTCCATTCCAGAGTGGCATTGGAACCCCAAACGTCTACCAGCTTAATGCTCTGAGGAGGCCCCGGCCTCTCTGAAAGGGCAAAGCCATGGCAGAGGGCAAAGTATAACTCACATGCATTAAAAACACTTTGAGAGGGCCCTGGCCCCTCCTTTTGCTCAGACCTGCCCCTCATCCTCCACTGCACCCCAGACTTGGGATGAGGATATCACCCCAGCCTCCCCAGTTCTCTGAGATGGCTCCTCTTTAGCCGGGGGGAACCAAGCTAAAGGGACCCCCTTACCTCCTGCTCCCCCACCTTACCGATCACCAGGATCTCAATGGTGGCAGTGGCCTCCCGCCCGCCCAGCTGCACACGGAGTTGGTAGTGGCCCGAATCAGCACGTTGAGCTTCTCTGATGAAGAGGATGGAATCTTGCTCCCCGTTCCGCACACTCACACGACTGACGTCCAGGGCATAGCCATCATGTGTCCAGGTGGTTTGAGGTTTGGGTTTGGCCTGAGCAGTGGGGATAAGGCTCAGGCAGCCCCAAGAGGCTTAGGGACTCCCTGTTGCAGTAGGGATCCACCCTGGGTCCCCGGGATCCACCCCGGGTCCATGGCGTGCTTTGACCTGCAGCTGCAAATTCCCTGAGCTAGAGGTTGGTGGTCCCTTTGAGGGGATGTCCTCCTTTCAGTAACAGCATCAGGGTCATGGGATAGGAGGACTTTGAGTTTCCCAACCTCTGAGAGTTTAGGTCAACTTAGGAAAAACTGAATAGCTGCCCAAACTCCTGAGAGGCCTCCAAGCTGAGAGCACCCAGACCTCTGCAGACTGAAGGTATGGGTTAGTCTTACTTCCTCTCATAGGGCACATCTGACCCTCCCGAAACCCACCCTCGTGAGTATGGAATGGCTGGGTCATTGGGCCTCAGATTTCTGGAGATGTGGCCTGTTCTCACAGCCAGGAGGACTGCACCACTGCTAACAGGACTCTTGGTTATCTGTTTCCAAATCAACACCTTGGCCTGGTGCCAGCATGGGGCTAGTATGATCACCTGGAATGGGATTAGTAGGTTCACTGTTTCCCCAACTTTCCGGATGTAGGTCTGCCTCAGGGCCCGAGGGAGCCAGATCTTGGGGCGCTCTGAATGACAGAAAGAGAGAGAACAGGCAGTGGATACTCAGAGGAAGTGGATACTGAATCCAGTTGCACTGTGTAGTTGGTGGCCTAGGCACCATTCACCAGGCTAAGCCCTTCTTCTAGGCGAGAGAGTGATCGCTCCTGTTGTCCCCCTCCCTTTTTTCCCTTAGTGCTAGGGATGAAGTCAGCTCCTCAAGCATGTTAGGCTAGCGCTTTGCAGCTGAGCCAGGCCTTCAGCCCGCTCCCATTATCTTGCTGGGATTTAGGGATGAGCCATTGGCTGATGGAGCTGCTGCAGAAAGAGCAGGGAATGCAAGCCTGACATTCATCTCTTTTAATTTGTAAGTCTTAACTACTGACTTCCCATCAGCTGGGATTTTGTTTCCATTTGTGCACAGGCCAGGTCAGTCTGTGCAGCTTGTCTTTCCAGCACTTTCCTATCAATCCTTAATAACATTGCTTGTATCAAGGGTGCGCTCAGTGTTACTCTGACCTCTGGGTCTGGTGCAGGACCTGGAATGCTTTCTGCTCTGCAGGCCACCCTTCCCCAGCGCCTGTGTGGTGCTCGTCCAGTTGGTGGAGGATCACTTTGAACAAACAAAATCTGGGAGAGATTAAGTCCACCGCTCCCTTCCCCTTGATCTCCCAGGCCTGTCCTCAGTGAGAAGCAGAGAGTAGATGATACCTATTGGCTTCCACCATGAAGATGGGAGATGCTCAGGAAAGTGCTGAGTGTATGTACGGTTTGGAGAATGACCAGGTGTCACTTTCTCTTCTTGGGGACACCATAGGCTGCCTTGGCTGCTAAGGTGCCAAAGTCCCACCTGGTTCCCTCGGGAGCCTGGCTGAGACTAACAGCTTTTTCCCGCCTTCCCAGGCCTGCTGTTTCCTCCTGTCTGGAGCAGAGGTTGTATTAAGCAGAATATGACAGCACCTCAGTTCCCACCAGCAATCCAGGCCTTCCTGCCAAAATTCATTCCTAGCAGTTGGAAAAACTCCACCCCTGGTACATTCCTGCGGCAAAGAGCATGAGTGCTTGATAGTGGATTCCAGGCTTTTTGATAACAATATTTCCCTGTGAGTACATTCCTGAGCGTTCACCCCAACACAGCATGTTTACTCATAGACTGAGCCATCTAAATACACACATAATGTAAAACAAAGCTTTAAATGATGATGTTTAAACTAAACAGAGGTTCTACTATGGTCTCCCCACACCTCACTTTGTAGACCCTCTCCCTGTTACAATCTCAAGATCACGTGTCATTTGTAAATTAGCATAAATATACAATGCTCACTGACCCTGACTATTTTCTTTACCTAGTTTCCTTTGTTTTCCTGTGTGGCTTGTTTTCACCTGGCCTGGGCCCATCTTTGGCCTGCCCTTCAGGAGCTGAGAGCTGAGGGGACGTGAAGTGTTCTCAGCAAAAACAGAGCGGCGATGGCGCCCAGGCCTCTGAGTGACCCTGCTCCAGTTGCCCTCTGCTGACTTTGGTGGCTGGGGGCGGGGCGGGAACAACTGAAGTGTTGTATGAAGAGATCCTCTCCTGTGGCTGTCTTGGCAAGCAAGCAAGGAGCTGAAAACCGGCAGATGTGAGTGAAAGGATTTTTGAGAAAGAGGGCTGTAATTGGAAAGGAAGGTCAAAACTTCGTTTTGTTGGGCCTGGTTCCCCACTCCTGAGTGAAGAAATAAAGCTTCATTTGCTGGGGAGAAGGCCAGAGGGAAGATGGTTCTACTGTTCTTTGGACTGTCTACAGAATGTCCAAGTTACAAAGGATGTTGGTGAGTGTTGGGGATTTTTAAAATTATATTTCTCAGCTCGGGTCCCTCATAACAGCCTGAGGGGTTGACCCCTAGTTGACCCCAGGGCTCATCTCACTCACTCACACTAGCCCCTCCCATCGAGTGAGCAAAGATGGCCCCCACCCAGCCTGACCTTCCCTAACCACCCTAATTTTGATTGGCTCCCCTCACCACTTTCAGGTAATAACTGTTCCCACCTGGCAGGTATGTCAGTTTACCCGTTGTACTGTGACCCCTCCAGGACCCTATAAAAGCAGGGCTCCTGGACCCCCATCTTCACCCCCCCTGTAGCACCATTTATCCTCACCTCTCTGACCGTCTCCTGAACCTCATCACCTGGACCAGCGCTCCCTACTCCAGCAAGACCTTCTAGCAAGCCGTTGAGATCAAGCCCAGGGGCCCCGAAGAGCCAAAGGCATCTAGCACGCCACGAAGAGCCTCCCAATTCCTCCCATCCTTGGGAAGGAGGGAGGTAAAGAAGGCGAGCCGCGAGAGTCAAGACCATCAGACCTCCCCGGAACACCAGTGGCTGTGGCTGTGTCTTTAAGGCTGAGCTGTACCAGCACTTAGCCTGCAGCATTCTATGTTGCAGGCCTAGAGCCAGCACTTAAAGGGATAGAGCTTTGCTCTATAGGGGCTGCTTGCTCCTTGCTCTCCATCAGGGGAGCACCCTAATAAACCTTACCTACCCTTGCTCAACCACCAGAAGGTCTCCCGAGGTCCTTCTTTCCCGACATCGACCACATTGTTATGCTGAGGGTTTGGCCCTAATCTTAGCTGGGCTAGAGCTAAAACCCCGACAGGGGAGCATCTGGGACAAGGAGACGACCGTAAGAAAAAGGGCTGAGAGAGAGGCAATCATTTGCTGGTGATCTCCCAGCTCTCCGTGAATTTGTGCTTGGCCCCTGAGCCTCCTGCCCTCCTGTCTGAGAGGGTGTGTCTGGGGGACCCAGCCCAGCTATCCACTCACCTGCCCCTCACAGTATCTGCCTAGGGGCTGGGCACCTGAGTCAGGGCTCTGACATGACCTCCAGTTGCGTAGAGGAAGGAGGTGAAGAAAGGAAGGCAAAGGGACAGACTCAAGGACTGAAAAGTTGAGGTGAGGATAGATGTGCCAGCTGAGCCCCACGCGGCCTGGACCTTAGGTGGGAGCCAGGCATGTATGGACAGAGGCAGGCTGCTGTGTTTCCACCTGGCATTTCTTTTGTTTCTTAGAAAACTACCTTGGAAAATGCTAGCGTTCTTCCGCCTGAACCAAAGAGAAAAATGAAAGGTTTATGTGGAACATAAATTCAGGTAGGGTTGGAGGAGGATTTGCAGAGTGGCCTTGAGGTGTCAAGCAGAGCCCAGCCAGGGCAGAGCTGGAGCAGGGAGCCGGCAGTGGAGGTGGGCTGTCCCTCCCTGAGGGCTCCTGAGCTCTGCCCACCCTTTGCTCATAATTGGGATTCCCTGACAGGATGATGGAACTGGCCAGGCGAGGTGGTGCCCACCTGTAACCCCAGCACTTAAGGGGCCTGAGGCAGGAAGATCAACCATGAGTTTGATACCAGCTTGGTCTACATAGCAAATTCAGGACAGTCTAGAGCTACACAGTGAGACCCTGTCTCAAAAACAAACAAACAAAAACAGGTTTGGGGGTACAGGCCAGTAGTCGAGTGCTTGCAAAGTATGTGTGAGGCCCTGGGCTCAACCCCTGAGCACCGCAACAACAACAACAACAAAAATGATGGAACTGAAGTCACCAGAGTATCCAGTTTTGAGGGTGTGGAGGCAAGGCCTCTGCACTCAGTAGGCTCCTAGGCCCCCAGGGGTGGGCAGGGGACGGCCTTGCGGCTGAGGTGCAGAGAGGGCCTGGCAGCTCCAGGTCAGCAGCAAGTTCTCCAGTTGCCTCCCGGCTCAGCCCAGGCAGCAACCTGACCCCTAGCTCAGAATGTTGACCCAAGGGCTCCTGTGAGGCAGCTCTTTTCACACCTCCACAGTCAATCGAGGTGTAAATTGTACTGACCTTGGGAAGGCAAGGCTTCCCCTGATGCCCAAGGGCTTTCTCCTCTTCAGATGCCAGGAGGGATGTGAACTAAAGCCCAGAGCCAAAGGCAGAGCCCCACTTTTCTCAGACTGGACTTGTGATAGCCACAGTTTGTTTTTCTCCTTTCAAAGTCTCAGGGAGAAGGCGTTGGGGAAAGTCCTTTTCGAGCCATTGACTTCTGAGCTGGTTGCTTTCAGCCCTCGCTCCAACAGAATGTCCTCTCATTCTTTCTCAAAACATTTCAGAGGAGATTATTTCAAGTCCAAAGATCCCGGCTCGCCTGATTAGAAAATTCCTCCTAATATCTAACCTAATTTTAGACTGCTGAAACTTTTGCCCATGTTACTTTTGTATTCTCATGGGAAATAATTATGTCCTCTCATAATTTCTGTTCACAGGGTCAGAGACTTTCCTCCAGCAATGCCCTGAGAGCTGTGTAGTTCAGGCTGATGTTATTAACTACATCCAGGAGAGGGAAGAAATGAGACAGACACATTGGAGGGGTGTGTTTGAATGTGTGTGTATGTGCATACACAAACACAGGCCTGTATGAGTGAATGGTGACCAAAAGAAGGCAAAGGCCCAAGTCCAGATATGGCTTTGACACTAAAGATTTCCAGGGGTCCAAGAATTACCAGCATTGCTTAGAGAAATATTTGCAGATGCCTAGAGTGTGGCCTTGACCTTAGAAACCTGTCTGGAGGACCATGATGGGAAAAGAGTGTGGTGACCTCAGAAGTACCTGGTGAAGGATAAGCGTGTCACCTCCTTGAAGCCCATGAAACTAGAAATCAAAAAAAGTAAAAGAAGATAGTAATAGGCAGGCACTGTGGCTCATGTATGTAATCCCAGTGACTTGGGAGGCTGTGGCGGGAGGATTGAGAATTCAAGGCCAGAGGCAGCCTGCACAACTTAGACACTGATGCAAAATAGAAAATCCAAAAAGGGAGTAGAAGAGCAGCACAGTGGTAGTGCATTTGCCTAGCATTAGCAAGGGCTTGGGTTAACCATGAGTACTTGTTAGATGCCATTGAGTCAGTATCTGACCCATAGTGACCCTCATAGGGTTTTCAATGGCTGACTGTTTCGGGATTGCCTTGGGAGTGGGTTGCCAGGCCCTTCTCCCATTTTTGTGGTGCTGAGAATTGAACTCGGGACCTCGGAGACTGCAGCGCAGCGCTCTACCCACTGAGCTAAATCCCAGCCCACCATGAGTACTAGTACTGCCAAAAAAAAAAAAAAAAAAAGAAGTGAGTTTTCTGGGCCCCCTTCTGCTATCTGTAGGCAGATGATCTCAGGGCCCTACAGTGGCAGAGAACCCCATGAAAAACTTCTGTGTCCCTGAGTCACTGGACAGAGGGGAATTTTATCCTGATTAGGGGTTCTTGCTTTTGGTTCTTGTGCTGATAAGAGGCAGCCATTGTTTCTGAGCTCCATTTGTTCCATCACCTGGTACATGCCTGATACACCTTCCTTCCCCAGGCTCACTTCTTTGCATGCTGCAAACCCACAGCGCTCCAGCACCCCTGAAGTCCGTTATCCTGCCACTCTCTGCTGTCTAGCACCCTGCTCACATCATCACTTTCTTCCCCAACAACTTGGAGCTGGTGATTATTATGATACCCACTCTCTTGCATACTCACCCAAATCCCCCAGTCCTCTTTTTACTTCATTGCACTTCCTGGCAACATCCACCCTGGTTCAATGAAGTTTCCATCCACCCAATGCCTGTGTATGCCCAGACAAGCAAAACTAAGCTGACTTGAACTGGATGGCCAGTAACAGTGAACACTGCCTTCAGATGGACCTGGTGATTCTACTAGATATCCACAGATCCGGCACCTGGGTCATTAGTGCTGACTTTCCTCCTCTAAAGCTTCTGTATCTTCTCTCTCTTTCTCATTCTCAGTTGATTATCTTGTTAGTGTCTAAGACCTACCTATTGTCTATTCTTAACATAGTAGCCAGAAAAGTATACCGAAATGCCACCTGACCACATTGGTCTTTACTCAAAACCCTGCAGTGGCTGCCAACCTGACTCAGGTGTTCACAATGGTCCAGTCTTACCACTGTTTCCTTCACTGTGCTACAACCACAGCAGCCCATAAGCCACACTCTTGCCACAGGGATTTTTTTACTTGCTCTCTCTGCATAGAAAATATTCCCCACAAATATCTGCATCCATTGCTCTCTCACTTCTGTTACATGGCTGCTCAAATTTCGCCTTATTCTTGAGGCCTTTGCTGAATATCCTATTCGAAACAGGAAGCCTGTATGCTCTCCCTTTCCCTGTGTAATTTTTGGCCTAATATTTATCACCATCTGATATACTACGTATTTTTAAAAATTTATTTATTGTTTATCTCCCTCCACTAGAATATAACCTCCATGAGGCCAGTTTATTTTTGATTATTTTGTTCATTTGTGTAACTTTGGCACCTATAACAGAACCTGGCACATAATAGGCACAAAAGTAAACATTTGTGGGAGGAAGACGAAAGGAAGGCAGGCAGGCAGGCAGGCAAGAGGAAGAAGGCAGCCCACTCCTAGGCATGATATTCAGTCTCACAGCGGTTGAGGTTGAAAGAGGGCCCATACTCAGTCAGAGCAATTATGCTGGCAACAGCAGCTATCTCTCCCTCCTGTGTCTCAGGGTCTCACCTTCCCCACCTCAGGGATGCAACCTCTTCCCCCTCCCTCTCACTATTTTGGAAGCTCTCCTCTGGCTTCTGCCAAGCTTTGTCTCTAGAATATAGTGCCTCGGCGCAGCACAGCCCAGACAGACTTGGTTTCCATGGCTGGCCACCTCCTCCTGACTACTCAGCCACACAGCAGGCTTGTTGGACTAGAAGCTCACTGTCAGCCAGTTGTGGTTTATTTTGAGCTTGCAAAATAATTTTTGTGGGCTTGATTTTCCATGCTCTTACATGCTCACTGTAGCAACCCTCAGTCCTGGTGCCCTCTATGAGGAGGAGGAGGAAGCATTAGGAGGAATACAGTTTTTGGGGCACTTGGGGACCTCAGGGTTATCTACTTCAGGCCCCTGGCACCCTGCAGGAACTTTGCATGGACTTCTGGGGCTCTGTGACTTCCCTGAAGTTTTTTGGTGTATTTTTCCAGGGCAAGAGTTCACAGCTTTCATTAGATTTTCCTGAGGGTCCACAGGTATTGAAAAGGGAGAGATTTAGTTCAGCTTCTTAATTTACAGATGAGAAAATGGAGGCCCAGGGAGGAGCACTGATTCACCTAGGGGAACAGGACAGAGCTAGGCTTTGAACTCATGTCTTCTTTTTTCAAGCAGCTAACAGGTGCGCACATACTTTGTAATGTATCAGAGGGTGTCCTTATTGCTAGTCACCTTGGGGAACCCACTGGCTGGTGGCCCCGGGACCTGTACTGCACGGGGCTGCCACATGTGAGGACAGGGACTTCCGGCTGTGCCTGTGGCCTGCACCAGAGTCTGAGGAGTTAGCTTCCTACAGCGTCTCCTTCTGTGGCAGAGAAGCGGCTGGGTGAGAGTGGTGCCTGACCCTAGGGTTTTATGGAGACCAGTAGAGAGCCACAGGGTCAGCAGTCCCAGCTGTCCCTCTCTGTCTGCCTGTGACTTCATCTTTGGGCCCATTAAGGCAAGAAACTGGTTTTCTGCCTCAATTACTTTAGCTTAACATGTTCACAATAACCTCTGCTCCCCCAACCTCTTCCTCAGTAGACAAACTACACCAACTTTCTGCCCTTGACGTCCACATAGCTCCCACAAACCCAGCCTCTTCATTAGGATGATCAGAGAACTTCCCCGTACAAGCCTATTTGGAACTAGAACTCTTGGTTTTCACTCCTGACCCAGAAATGTTTTGTTCACATTTTGGTTTACCCTCTTCCAAGGCACTTCAGATTATCCCAGCGATCCCTTTATCTACTCTAGTTGGTAGATATTTATCAGTCACCATTTTACAGACAGGAAATTGAAATTGATCCATTAATTGACTTGTCCTAGGACACAGAGCTGCTAGAGGCAGCACTGGGAACACAGCCCAGATCCTTGCCTCCAAGTCCAGAATATCTTTTTCCTCCTACCTCTTCCCACCTTTGGAGTCCACATGTCCCTCGTTTACAGTCTTTGCATCCTTTACACCTAAAACTTCAATATGCTGAAAGCTGGGACTTTGAGCCGCTGTGTTGTTTGCGTCAGCCCCATGGCTGCTTCTGAAGACCATCCGGCAGAAGAGAAGAGCCAGCTTCTCCCCTCCCTCTCTGGGCTGCTGGGCCAGGTACAGGGGAGACGCACCTACGCCAAGCATCCTGCCTGGGTGAGCTTCGGAGGCCTCAGCCAGCGGCAGCTGAGGCTGGGTCATCAAGCACTCCTAGCTGGAGAGTGCCTCCTTCCTGAGACCATTACAGAGGGGACATCGGATGGTTCTCCCTGAAGGGCTCCACTTCCACAGAGCTCTGACCCTGAGCGGCCAGGATTTTCCATGGGAGCTGCAGTGGTGGGTGGGGGTGGGGGTGGGGGGTGGAGAAGGTCCGCAGGCTGTGGCACAAGTCAGGGAGAGGCTCAGTGTCACTGTGCTTTGCCTTCCAGTGGCCACAGCTTTTGATTCCCCCTTCTCCCACTGCGGATGTCTGGTCTCTGACCCTTGTTCCTTTCCTAACTGGCCATTAGTCTGTCAGGTGCTCCCAGTCCCTGTGACAAACATTCTTTTAAGGTAAAAATATAAACATCATTTTTGTTTTTTGGTTCTGTTTTGTTTGGTTTGGTTTTTTTGAGGCAGGGTCTCACCATGTGGCCCGGGCTTGAACTCACACCAATCCTTCTCCCTCAGCCTCCCGAGTCCTCGGATCATAGGCATGCACCACCACACCTGGCTATAAACATCATTTTGGTCACTGTGAAGTACCATAAATGGCATTCACTGACTTCTCAGTTAAAAAGCAAAAGCTCAGCAGACATACTTGAGCAGCAAGTCAGAATTCAAGGAATTCTGGTGGGGGTCCAACAAACAATCCTGTGTCCTAAGTACTGATCCCATAAAATCATTAAGCCCTGTGAAAACCTCCTGAAATAGAGTCAGGGCAGCAGGGAAGTCCCCCTGACATCCTCCACCCAGCCTCCCCACCCTCGCCAACCGCCAAGGGTCACCTTCTTCAGGGGGCAGGAGCTGTGGAGTGGGGCTGCTTGCCCCTGGTCTAGGTGAAGCCTGAAGTCCAGCAGCATCCACTGGGCTGGCTTCTTCCACCTTCAGCTTGGAGCCTGTGGCCACCTCCAGAGTTGTGGCTGCCTCCATGCTGGACCTACCCTGGGGCTAGGCTCCAGCTGAAGATTTTCACTCTTGGCGGTGAGGGAGGGCTGAGCACCTGCTCCCCAGGCTGGCCTCCCAGGGTCCCAGCCACAGGCTTATGTAAGTGGGCGGCCTTTCCCCACCCACCTACTCCCAACAGAAGGATGAAGTAGGGGCTCAGGGAAGAGGATCCGAGAGCAGCTCAAAATAGCTACAGGAGGAGGGCAGAGGTGGCTCTGTTATCTTGGGAGAGAGATGACACCCCCTGCAGCTCGAGGAGGTATGGGATAGCTACAGCACAGACCATCCGAAAGGGACCTCTGGCTTCTGTCAAGAGGATTGGGTGACATCTCAGCTCACGCCAATGTCTCATCACCTTGACCTTCACAGGGTTCTCCCATCCTCCTTACTTGCTCCCTCCCTTGGCCGCCTTGCAGCGCCCCCAAGGGCAGTGCAGTGGTGGGCACTATGTAGCCAGTTAGCCTGACTCTACTCTGGCTATGTCACCAGCTTGTGACACTTGTGACACTGTGTTCCTCCCCGCCTTTTTTTCCCTGGTGCTGGGGATAAGCCTAGAGCTTTGCACAGACCAGTCAAGCTCTTTACCACTCAGCTACGCTGCAGCCTCCACAGTCTCCCTTAAATCTGTTCCTTCATCTGTAAAATGGAGATAATAATAACCATAGGGTTGTTGCAAGGATTAAAGGAGGTAATCTTTGTAAAGTGCTTAGCAGAGTAGAGCTGACTAAGTGCTCTAGTGCTTGGTAAATGGAAGCTATTTTTAGGTCAGGCCAACATTTCCCCCTTTGAAAGCTGTCAATGGCTCCCTTCAGATGAGATAAAGCACAAAGCTAGAGGCAGTAGGGGTGGAGGGAAGGGAGATGTAGGCGAACTTCTGGCTTTCCCACTGTCGCCAGCTGGTGGCTCTGAGTCACAGGTCTATGAAATAAAAGATGCTGATCCCATACCTGTGCTGATGAAATGATAAAAATTCAGGAGTGCGGGCAGCCCAAATGTAGTGAGTGCTAGTCATGCACTAACGGCCCTCTATGATGTCCAGGGTCACCCAGCCAACGTTCTACCTGTGTTGTACACTCCATCCTATCTGGTTTCCTATCACATGCCCACTTTCCTGTCTCCAGAAGGCAGCATCCCCTGTATTTTTTTAAAATATATTTTTTACAGCAGTTTTAGGGTCCCAGAGAGGTTGAGTGGGAGCAGAGTTCCCACACACCCTCCCCCACCTCTATTTTTTTCCCCATGGATAAAACTCAGTATGGTGTAATGAATGAGCTCCTTACTCATTTTAGCTCCCTCACCTGGGGGGAGTGAGGAGGATCCTGGGAACCGTTATTTTCTTAGGGTGACAGAAGAAGTCTAGTCTTTTTGCAATCTGTACAGGGCCTATGGTCCAACACAACCTGTAGATACACTTTGGAGTTAAGAACCTACTCATGAGGAGCCAGGATGGCTGAAGAAGGTGGTTTGGAGGTTGACCTCTGCATCTGGTTTGGTTGGTGAAAGGCTGGACTTGTGCCACATCAGAACTCATTTGAAGGTCTCTCAGACCTATTTTTTTTCTGTGTTCCCCTGCCAAATCCCTGAGAAGTATTAGCAGTCCTCAAATCAGAGGACCCCCTTTCCCACCACATTTAGCCATGCTTTGGTGAAGAAATTGGGTCAAGCTTTGTCTTAGCCCTTTGCTGCACTGATGGTATAAAGAATCAAATTTAAGCCAGGCGTGGTGGCGCACGCCTGTAATCCCAGCGGTTTGGGAGACGGAGCCAGGAGGATCGCAAGTTCGAGACCAGAAGCAGTCTGCGTAATTTAGCGAGACCCTGTCTCAAAAAGTAAAAAAATGGGCTGAGGGTGCAGCTCAGTGGTCCAGCACTTGCAAGCATGCAAGCACAAGGTCCTGGGTTCAACCCCCAGTACCACAAAAAAAAAAAAAAAAAAAAAAAAAAAAAAAAAAAAAAAAAAAAAAAAAAAAAAAGAATCAAATTTAAAATTTAGATTTCTCTGGTCTGTCCATCAGAAAGTCTAATTCAGTAGGTCTGGGGAAGAATCCAGCAATGGCCATTTAAATAAGCAATCTATCAGGTGCAAGGAGTCTCTGAGCATTTTAGAATTCTTTATAAACTAAATCTATCCCCAATAATGGTGTGGGGTAACTCTCACCAGAGGGTAGCTGCTCCAACAAGGGTTCTGCTTCGTCACCTCTAGCCCAAGATGCCAAAGCATTAAATGGAAATGTTAGCTCAGAAGGGCAGAGTGGGATGACTGAAGGCTCAAGGGAGGTGGTCAGGAACCTCTCCTATAGGCAACACTTGGAAGACATGAAGCTGCAACTCTCTGGAGGACTATGAGAGCAGTAAAAAAAATCTAAGAGGAGCAGATAGAAAGCTACCAAAGTTAAACTTCCAGTGTTGTCATTTGTCAAACCAGCTATAAGGAACACAGACCAGGAGAGTAATGGCATGTTGCTGTGTCCAAAAGGAAAAGCATAGCAACAGAAATCTGAGAAGGTGTGTGGGTGGGTCTGCTAGACTTTCTGAAGCTGAGAACAAAAGAGCTGGTGTTACAAAAGCCATGGGAGGTAGACCTCAATGAGCCCAAGGAACAAGAAAATGAAAGAACCAGAAAATGAAAGAACCAGAAAAAGAAGGACAAGAAAATTAGATAACTTATGGGGTAAACAATGCACTTTTTTGGGAGTCATTTTTCCCATCAATTAATTACCTAATACTTTTCTTATTATAAATGTAGTAATGTCTTTTTAATTGGCTGCTTTTCTGGTTGCTGGAGTTTGACTTTGAAAGCTAGAAACTAGAAAAGCTATCATTGACAAACTGTAACTTAGTCATCTTGGTAGGTCAGGTAACAAAGTCCAGTCTGTTTTATTTCTAACCCAAATATTGCAAATATACAGAAAATTACCAGTACAAAGTTAAACACATCCAGATTTATTTACACAATGCTTTAAGAAATTTGAGTTTTATTTCCATTTTGTGGGATTTTATTATGGGGTCTGGCTTTGCTGTGTAACTGACATGGGTCACTGAAACTTGATTATCCCACCTCACATGCAATTTTCTGTCCCAAGGGAGCAGAAAACTTGAATTTTTAGCACACATGCAGTAATGATCTTAATACTGCTTTACACTTTCGTAGGAAGGCAGCTATCCCGTGGCTTGGGGAGGGACCACATGCTCAGAAAGGGAACAAGAGACCAGAAAGGGATAAACAACAGGCACATGGGGACCCTGAGCATTTCTGTGCACGAGGATGAGGAGAGTACAACTCAAACCCTCCTCCCTGGAGGTTCAAACACAGGAGGTGGACAGAACCCCCAGAGGACAGTAAGTCACCCAACCACAACTGAGAACATGCGGAGGATGAAAACTGCATTAAAGATTTGGGGCATATCAATAAATCATTAACATGTACACTATACAGTTTATACATGTATATATGTACACACACACATATATATAAAGGTACACATTAGTTTATATTATTCCATATAAACAAGGATGCTTAAGAATGTACTGGTGTGAAAAAATGCATACAGCAAGTTGTTGACAATTTCAAATGAATGTTCTAATTGTTATTGTTATAATGCAATGTAACCAGAAACCAACATGCTCCTGCTATTTCAACTGTTCTTTGTGAGGGGAGGATGGTGCTCCCAGAGCTGCCAGCACTGGGCAAACTGGTGGCAGATGGAACAGAAAGTCTGGCACCTGCTGACTCTGGCCCTCCCTGTCACTACATCATATGGCAAATCTTAAACTTTGGTTTTAAGGACATTTAAGTCCATGTTAATTTTTCTGGGGAAGGAAGGTGGTAGAAAGTTGAAAAGATGCATCTCTTCCTATTCTTAGCAGTTCTAGGTATCCTGGCTTAATCTGGAGATGAGTGAGCTGTACTGACAGTGAGCAGGTGAGCCTGTGGCCATTGTGGGCAGGGCTCTTCAATGCTCTAAGAGGAAAGAGAGACTCTCTCTCTACCTAGATGGTTTGTCTGAAAAGTAACTGACTGAAGCCAGGCCGGCCAGTCACCCTGGGGCTGGTGTGGATGCCCCCCCCGCCACCCCATTTGCATCTGGAATTGTGATGGAGGCCATGGGAGGTCCAGCAGAAACTGCAGTGGGGCAGCATATACTACTCTGCCAGGGAGGAAAGGCCAGAGTGGACATGCAGAGGCCCAGAGACAGCCTGAGAATGAAACGCTCACACAAGACGCCCCCAAAAGGTAGACGGCAATGCTAAGGCTGGGTCAGAGGGACTCTGCCAAAGCTCTCAAAGTCCTGGGGCAAACACACCCCACAGCGGTCACAGCTTTCCAAAGGTTTCTATTTTTGAGTAACATCCCTATCCCATTCAGAGGTTATGCACACCCAGCCCTGGTCTCTGGTCTCAGGAAAACTCAAAAGGCCCCTAGGTTTCGAGCAGGAAAGATGGGTCAGTTCTGGATTTAGGAGCTCAGACCACTTTGACTGTCAGATATGTCCAACCTACCTAACAATGCTAAATTCCACTGTGTAAGCCTCCAGAAATAATCTCTTCTGCTACCATCAAGCTCAGAGTTTATGCAATAACATGCTAGGTTTACATTGAGGACAATGCTCCTAGGCTGAGGAGGACAAATCAGAAATCTCCCCTGCTAAAACTATAGTGGATTTAGACTGTTACACCCTATGGCTGAAGGCACAGGCAAGTGTGATTGACACAGAAAGCTAACTTGTGGGCAGTACCCAAGCCAACAGAGGCAGCCAGCCGTGGGCAGACACAGGAGGATGGAGAAGGGGACCCAGCCACAGATTCACTCCAGCGCTCCTCAACAGTGATTCTCCATAAGGGGAAGAGCTACTCCTGAAGACACATTCAAAATTCCCATTACTTACTTTTGTTTTCAGCCATAAAGCAGGACAATAAAATTTTCTGTTTTCCAAAAAGAAAACAAAAAGGCGCTAAATACTATTCTGCAAGAAATGCCACTGATCCCTGTCCTAAAGAACAGCAAGACACCTATAAGAAAGAAGCCCTGCTCCACATATTCAGCACTTGCCTGTATAACAACTTTCCCGAGTTCTGAAGACAAACAACCAGTATTGCTTGTAACACACCCAGGGACCCTAGAAAATTGACTTAATTTTGGTTCCTGAGTTCTATCACAAGAATAGTTCAAATGGCATAATGCAAGTGAAAGTACTCCAAAACTGCCAAGTCCTATAGAAATCCTAGATATTATTATAAGCAAAGAGCCCTAATGGTTAGATGGCTAGAGAATATTAACCTTCCTACATCTCAAAACTAGTAAGAGATTATCATATATTGGCACATCTACCCACATCTATTTGGGTATATGCTCTGAGAAAAGGTGTGTGGTATAAATAGGTTTTATTCTGGGTACCAAATTCACTTTGGGCAGTAGGTAAGGGTGGGACAGAGGCTGACACTTTTATCACTTACGAGCTGGTGTATCTTTGGAGTTAATTTTAATTTGAAAATCATGGAAAATGAATGAACTAAAAGACTAGTGCATTCTAGCCCTAACAAATATTCTCTTCACAAAACTGCCCTAACTTCATTTTCTAAGAAGCTCCCTGACTCATTTAATTTTACTGCTGTTTTAAAGTCTCTAAAATTTCTCATACATTCCCTCCCCCTCTTTCCCTGCTACTATTTATCCATTTTGGGGAGGAGAGAACTCAGCCATCTGCTCAAGCATTCTAACAAAAGTTAATTTGGCACATTTACTTTTTACTGACTTTCTAGTCACAAAATGAACTAGCAGCAAAATGGCATCTACCAAAGAATGTCCCAATCATAATTATTGGGAGAAACTGTGACCAGCACAGTAGGTACAGTAAGACTGTAGAGTGGCCATACTACATTCTTGTGTAGCAAATATTCAAACTGTACTAAAACTAATTATTGCAGCTTTCCATTACTATCTGGTCATCCCCAAATCTTCCCAACTACATTCTATAATTTATTTGATTTGGAAAAATGTCAAATGTCCTTCAATTTAAAATGCCAATCCAATGTATCTCACAATGCATCATTTAGACTGGAAGTGTGTTTTTAGTTGATTCAGCTAAAAGTTTCATGCCAACAAATAGTTTGGCAAAACTGGAAAAAGGGGTGATAAGGATAGCCTGGTAATAAAATTCTGGTTATTTTTTTAAAAGTCTATAAATCTGAGGGGATTTAGCTCAGTTGGTAGAGCACTGCGCTGCAGTCTCTGAGGTCCCGAGTTCAATTCCCAGCACTGCAAAAATGGGAGAAGGGCCTGGCAATCCACTCCCAAGGCAATCCCGAAACAGCCATTGAAAACCCTGTGAGGGTTGCCATGAGTCAGATACTGACTCGATGGCACGTAACAACAACAACATAAATCTGAAAATATTCCTAGTCCTGGCTCCATGAACAACAGAAATGTAGGAAGAGGCAAATAAGCAACCATTGTAATGGCTCACCAATAAGCCAACACAATGGATGAAACGGGAAGATGGAAGACTGCGATGGTCAGTCCTTGGTACTGCATTATGTGCTCCATGAGCAACTCCAGTGAAGAGATGGCTGAGCCTGGGCAGACTTCCAGGCCATGCCTGCATGCGGTCCTCAAGCAAGTCTACTGGCACATACACAAAGTACACTTGAAAGATCTCAGAAGCATCCAGAGTTTTGCCTTTAATAGACACACTAAATCTAGTCAATTCTCTGTTGCTCCCTTCTTTCTGCCCCAAGTTAAAAATATTGCCCTGTAAGTTTTCCTGATTTAGTGTCTTGGAAGCACATGGTTAAATTAGTTGCCAAAGGGTAATTAACAAGGGTAACAAGGGTATTGCCTAATTACACAGGGAAAAGAAAATTCACTATGGTCCATGGCTCCTGAGGGGAAAAAAAGAAGCAGTGTCGGGATCTGTATGAATAGCTGGTGTGCACTGTTCCTGGAGCAGGGCCATCTCCAGATGGAGAAAAGCTGGCCAGGCTGTGCCAGTCACCACAGCCTCTGTTTTCCTCTCTGTGGTTGCTTCACATGGCCAGCAGAGCCCAGGGACAGCACCAGGTACACTGTGAGAGTTGATGCTGGAGTCAGCAGATGCCCTGGGGTTGACTCCATGTAGAACATACAAGAGTGAGGTTAGTGAAACAGTCCCTTTGAATTTCATTTCATTTCCCTTGAAAAAAACCCAAGAACCCAAAAGCCCATGCTTCAACAAAAGACAGAACTTGAAATAAAAAGTTAAAGAATTCAAAATTTCCTCCCTCTTCTCAGAGCCAATTTTAAGAGTTTTCAGTGTTCCCCACCCCCACCATGCTTTTCTTTAGTGTAGGTCCTTTTGGCTTTGATGGAAGCAGCAGAAACAGAGCTGGGTCCCTCAAAATGGGAAATTTATTTCCCTAAGTTGGAGCCACAGGGAGTGTAAGAGGTACTGCAGTTCCACCATCCACGCTTGGTCCCAGCTCGCTGGAAGAGCTATTCTAGGAGATCCTGAAAAGAAAGACATGTGCAATATTAACACACTCAAAACTTCCTATTTTTGAAAGCAATCACCTAGTTTCTGGCCTTGCTAAGTCCTGTAGTCTTTAAGGTACTGCTTTTAGCTTATATCTTCCTTGGCCCCAATCATATCTTGATCACGAGTGGGAGAAGAATCACTTTTTTTTTTGGATAACTTCTCAAACAGAAATAGTCTCACCTCATCTGAGTCATCATGATAACCACTTTTATTAGCGTGGGAGGCTGTGTCCAAAGCATCCACCCCATCTGCCTCGGCGTGCTGCTGTAGTACAGAGTATCGGTGCACCAGGAACCTGTGGATAGAGACCTCTGTGAGCCCTCCTATGGTGAGTAGGGTACATAACGTATAGCATGGAATTTCCCCACTTTTATACACTCACAGAGCAAGTCACACCCATAGGCAGTACAGCACACATTGGACAAACAAAAAATATAGGATATGAGAAGATTTAGACCTGATTTTTCAGGAACATCACCTCAACTACCTACTTTTAGCCAAGGGAAGACTCAAGCTTATACACCGGGCTGACTTTCTGGTTTGAAGTCCGTACCTATGACCCATGTCCACATTCCTTACCTTCCGCCACAGACATATTTCTTCACAATGAGCACTCCTGCTATGACTGTAACCAGCATCAATCCCACGATGGCCAGGATAATGGGAACAGAGTTTGACTTGGAATTCTTGATAAATTAAAACACAAACACAAAAGCTTTTAGGCAGGCACATTCTAAGACTGCATTCAAAGTGGCTGCTCATTCCCCTCAGTTCTCTGTGAGTGATCTATAGTCCGAGGAATTTAAGGATGGTATTTTTCCAACCCCCCAAAATGAATCATCTCATTGTTACAAGGAGACTATCACAGGTAGCAGAAGGGAATCCAACAACCTGGAAGGTGTAGGCATAGGGCTTCAATTTTAAAGATAATGTGGGAAGCCTTGGCAAATGCCTAGATCAAATATGGTAATTGTAGCAGTTCCACATCCCCTGTTTTCAAGTCTTGGAGCTTAATGGTGGAGGAGGAAAGGGAGCCTATGACAACAGTGGCTGGATGAATCTAAAACAGGGCCATCATCTGGGAAAAAGCATGTCAGTACTATACCATACCAGGCAGGCCATTACACGATACCAAGATTTATGTTTTTACTTAATTTTTGGTATGTTTTTGCAAATAAGCCTTATCATATCATTGTTTTTGTGTAACCTACCTGCTTCTGGGTGGGAGATAGGAAGTGTGTGTTTTCAGTGTATCCAAGAGGAGGCGGAGCTGGATTCTGGGACAAGCTGTGTCCCTGTGGGCGGGAGTCCTGTGCAATCATACACACAAACACTCTGAGGACAGCCACCAGCAGTCCAGGGAAGGGGTGCAGAGGAGTAACTTGCCCCCTTACAAATACACACACCCACACACTCTTCTCCCATTGCCTTCCTTGTGCCACCCCTTGCAGGTCTCTTATCCCTTAGAACA
The DNA here is from genome assembly GCA_007922755.1 of Pedetes capensis. Lineage (NCBI taxonomy): Eukaryota > Metazoa > Chordata > Mammalia > Rodentia > Pedetidae > Pedetes > Pedetes capensis. Next base: position 83,106 of record VMDO01003494.1, read on the forward strand.
TCAGATAAGGCAACAGCAGATTGTCTGGCTCAACTTCTCACATTGCAGATTAAGAAGCAGGAACCCATAGTTTATCTCCCCAAATCATACAGTTGGTCCAGTGCCTCTTTATCAAGAGGTTTCCCCTTTATCTTATCTCCAAATCCCAACCACATAGTTCAGGGCTAAGATTTATAATCAGCCTTGTAACTTGTCTTTATATCAAAACCAGCCCACTACTACCACAGTTCAGCTTTTCATTCTGAACATACTTGGCATGACTCAGCACAAAGATCCACCCTAGGTATTGTCCAATGCTCTTGTCCTCCAAACAAAACTCCAGGTAGTGGCCCTTTACAGCCCACCTTTTCTTTCTTTTCTCTCTCATTCTCTCTCTTTCCTTCCTTCCTTCCTACTTTCCCTCCCTCCCTTCCTTCCTTTCCTACATTAACATGTAATAACTATACATATGAATGGGCTACAGTGTGATATTTCAGCACATGCATACTTCATGGGCTGACAGCCAACCTTGAGTCTTTTTCTTAAATGATTCTAAGCCTCAGAAATTTCCACAACTCTGTGCTTCTAAGATTTTGCAACTTTATGTTGTTAGGTGCTGTCAAGTAGGTATCTGACTCATAGCGACCCTCATAGGGTTTTCAATGGCTGACTGTTTCGGGATTGCCTTGGGAGTGGATTGCCAGGTCCTTCTCCCATTTTGTGGTGCTGGGAATTGAACTTGGGATCTCAGAGACTGCAGCGCAGCGCTCTACCAACTGAGCTAAATTCCAGCCCTTGCAACTTTATAGAATACTATTTTTCTCCCAACAAAAAAGAGCTTTTAGAAGGATGAGTTTATCATTGGGTTATGTGATGGGTCCTTCATCCCAATAATTTCCTGTGCCAAGGGAAGCCTGACAGAAGTAGTTTGGCCATGTTATATCAGTAACATTCTTGATGCTGTAACTTTGATTTTTCCTGGCAGAATATAAAATCCCACTTGTACTAAAAACTACATCTGTTTAACATACCTGTTTTTTGGGATTCAAAAAGTTGCTTGTGCATTTCTTTTTCAAGTCTTTTACTTCTCGAGCTGGATTCATCCCACCTTGGCATCTGTCCCCTGGAATTTTCCGGTACCTGAAAGGCAAAGGTTTCTTCATGGGCATGTGTGCTTGCTGGTGGTAGCCATGTCACTTTCTGGTTAAGGCATGTTGTTGGTGGTCATGGCTTCTGGGCTGGGGTATACCCAGTGGAGGCAGGGCAGCCAAGGCTAGGACAGTCACAGCAGCTACACCGACCACTCTGCTGCAGGAGCTGCGGGTGATTATGTCTTGCAAACCAGGAAGCATATGGAGCTTCAGGTAAAACAAGTTTCTCAAAGTGGTGGTTATTACAGAGGTAGGTGTGAACTCAAAATGACGACAGCATTAATACTAGGTGTAAGTCTATTGCCAATAAAGAATAAGAGATGTTCATTAACAAATTGTGCTATTAAATCACCCAGACAAAGGAGGATCTTCTTATATAGCAGTCAAAATCAGGGAAGCTAAAGATCTGCTAAAAGATCAAGCTAAAAAATGAAGTAAATATATGATGAATTTTCAGTTTGTGTTAGTTTATGTATATGAGTACCTGAGAGAAGGAAGGGATGGACAGGGGAGGGAGGAAGGAAGGAAGGAAGGCAGGATTGATTTAATAGAATATAAGGATATATTCCTGGACTCTTGCCTATTTCCTAGACAAGATTTGAAAACTGTAGAAAAGTTTCTTGTCCTTATGAAACCAAGGGAAAACCTGAATAAACTCTCTAGCTTCACTTGCTTTTAGTCATTTGCTTTTCATTGACTTTAAAAATCACTAATTTTGAGGTGGGCATGGTAGCTTACCCCTCTAATTCTAGCAACTCAGGAGGTGGAGGCAGAAGGATTGCAAATTTGAGGCCAGAGGCAGCCTGTGTAATTTAGTGAGACCCTGTCTCAATATAAAAATAAAAACTGGGCTAGGGTTGCACCCCAGTGGCAGAGCGCTGGCAAAGTATGCATGAGGCCCTGGGTTCAGCACCAAAATACCACCAAAAAAAAAAAAAAAGTCACTAATTTTCGAGGTTACACTTCTGAGTAATGTATTATTAGTTTCCCCACTATCTTTGTTGTAGATAACACCTCTGAGGTGTGTGGGATAGGATAATAATGGTTGCCTAGGTTACCTGGTGGCACCTAACAACAGGTTATTTTTCAGGGACTTGAAGGATGCTTTTCTTGAAATCATGACCCTTTACTTGGTGAACTTTTGTATGATTTTGTTGTTGTTGTTATTATGATTCAATCTGTGAGATTTTGACATCAGAAAGCCAAAAATTCTACCCTCAGATCATGCTAACACTGCCATTTTCTGAATACATGTTCTGTGAAGAGCTGTGCAGACTGATTATACACGTGCAGACCATTGATTACCTCACGTCCCATCACTTTTCCTCACACCTTAAGCTACCTGCTTTGTTTATGCCACAAATATCCCTAAACTCTATCTTCAGGAAGGCACACTTGAGGATTGTTCTCTGGTCTCCACCTCCTTGGCTACCTCGTCAACAAATTCTGTTTTGCAAAATTTGTTTCAATGAGTGGCATACTATATAGTGGCCAAAGTGGGCCCAATTCAGTATCACATCATCTTTCAGGCCTGTGAAGGGGAGAAGGAGTGTTCATGTGGGTATTGTATGTAGTTTCAGGGCCTGGGCAGTCTAAGCATCTCTGTCTCTTGCTGTCAGGGACATATTTGTCCTTTCTACCTTAAGAGACTATGTCAAAGAACTGTGAGCCAGAGAAAGCTCATTAACAAGTGGTATAAAAATGGGGGGGGGCACATTTATCAGAGAGGTACTGAGGATCCTCTAGAGTGACACTGTCCCATATGGAAACTATTTAAATTAAAATTAATTAAAAATTAGACTCTCAGTTCCTCAGCTGCACTAGTGTCACTAGCTCTGGGTGGCTAGTGGCTGCCATTTGGACACAGAAGAAGACAGAACATTTCCATCATCACAGAAAGTTCTATTAGACAGCACTTTCATGACTGCTCTGAAATACTGCTCAGATCTCTGTGCAGAGAAGCATCTTTCACTCTGAGCAATGAGGATCCATTTGCCGTGGTGGGGGAAAAAGGCCATCTTACCCATTCGTTGTCAGGTGTTCTTCTCTTCCATACAGACAAAACTCTAGGTCATGCCCCTTCAGTTCTGGCTGTTCCACACACTCTGAATTATTTTCTGGACGGAAGTAGCCAAAATCACTGCAAGAGTCAATAATAAGGTAATTTTCAAAGTTGTTGAAGGACAGTGAGTAATGAGCAATGAAGATTTTATGTGGGGAATTGGATGGTTAGTATACCAGTCCCAAATTTTCCAGTTCAGACTAGAATAATGGTTAGAAAGCCAGTAAGGTAGGTCTGTGACATTTTTGAGAAAGGTCTATGCTATAGTTTGGATTTTAATGATCCCCCACAAGGCCTTGTGTTAAAGGCTTGATGTCCAGAATGGTGCTACTGAGAGGTGGTGGAATCTTTAAGAGGTGGGGCCTAGTAGAAAGTCTTTGGGGCATTGGTGGACCCCAGCTTCTTCCTCCGCCCCCTCATTTCCTGCCCAGGAGGTGAGAAGTTTTGCTCTACTATGTGCTTCCACTATGAAGTGCTGTACCACCACAGGCTCAAAAAAAGAGTCAGTCAACTGTGGATTTTTTTTATAAACCTTTTTTTCCTCCTCCCCCTTCTCCTTTTTTGAGACAGGGTTCCTCTGTGTAGTTCACACTGGCCTGGAACTCCTCTAGACCAGACTGGCCTTGAACTTATGTCTATCCTCTTGCCTCAGCCTCCCAAGTACTGGGATTATAGGCATGAGCCACTACATCCAGCTCAACCTTTTCTCTTTATAAGTTGGTTATCTCAGGTATTTGTTATAGTGATGGAAAGCCAACAGTCCTTTTAGGAAAATAGATATTGAGAGGGTTTTACTCAAAGGGAAAAAAAAACAAACAAACAATTTATAGTTCAGGCCAGAAGATTTAGGAATAGTCAGAGCTCTGAGTGTGGGCATCCTGTGGACAGCTCAGGCTCAGGGAAAGGATTGAGTGCAGCCTACCATGGGGTAGGGACCATGCAACTATGACAAAGAAGAGGCCACAGAAACAGTGTCATCAGGGACACATCTAAATTTAGGGTCATTTAGCAAATTCTTTTCTTTACCTCCAAATATATTGCACTTGGAGGTACATGTCAAAATGTTTCTGTATTCCCCTCTTCCTTCTTCTTAGATAGTCTTTTTCTCCAATGTGAGCACCCTTCTTGCCCTCCATTCCATCCTATCTCTTTATAGTGCCTCTTATCTATTCTCCTTTCCTTGTTTTCCCCAAAGAAATAATACATACCTCTTCTCCAAGGTTGACCCCCACGTGAGCATCCTTGGTCCTGGTCCTGTTCTTCCTACCCACCCTAGGCCCCTTGCTTCATAGACAGTATGAGAGGGGATAACTGTTTTTTCCCACTCAACTGGTGGCTTCTTTTTAGCCTAGATATCTCTATCCCAGAAATGACTTCCTTAAGCTTTTTTACCTCACTAGCAAAATTTCTTGAAAGAAAAAATTTTAGTTGCCTTATTTTACTCATTTACTTTTATTTTTCTTCTTCTGAGCTATGGACTGAACCAGGGCCTCACACATTCGAGCCAAGCACTCTACCTCTAAGCCATATCCCTAGTCCCTCATTTACTTCTTATTCCATGCATTTTGGCTTCAACACCCTCTACAACCTTGAGAATGAAAATCTGAGCCACTCTAAGGCTCACTAGGCATGAAGCCCCACTGAGCTCTTGTTGCTCTCACTCACTGTGACCACCTGTGGCATCTGATACACTGTAGAACCCCTACCTGGCTTGGCATTGGTAAAACTTCACTCATTTGTGTTTCTCCAGCCACTGCTTGCTTTTCTTTTTTCCTAACCTGTAAGAGCAGACTTTCTCAAGGTTATATAGTTCATTCTACTATTTAATCTGTATTTGCTCTCTTTTGTGACCACAACTATTTGTGGTTACTACTACAACTTCCAAGTTTTATCCTTCTCTTGGGCTCTATTTCTACATCTCCAAATACCTACTGGATATCACATTTAAATACGCTGATAGAACCTCAAAGGAATAAAATGGTCAAAAGGTAGCATGTTTTCTCCTCTGTGCCAGCCTCTTTATCACTTTCATGTCTGTCTATGACACGACCTTCCTTCCTACCACCTGAATATAAAGCTGGGGTTTCTGTTTGTTTGCTTGTTTGTTTTGTTTTTGGTACTAGGGGATTGAACTCAGTATGCTCTACCACTGAGCTGCACCTCAGTCCCTCTCATTAAAAAATTTTTTTATTCTAGCCGGGCGTGGTGGCGCACGCCTGTAATCCTAGCAGCTCGGGAGGCGGAGACAGGAGAATCGCAAGTTCGAGACCAGACGCAGTCTGCGTAATTTAGCGAAACCCTGTCTCAAAAAGTAAAAAAAAAAAAAAAAAAAAAAAAAAAAAAAAAAAAAAAAAAAAAGGGCCGGGGGTGCAGCTCAGTGGTCCAGCACTTGCAGAGCATGCAGGCGCGAGGCCCTGGGTTCAACCCCTAGTACCGCAAAATAAATAAATAAATAAATAAATAAATAAATAAATAAATAAATAAATTTTTTATTCTAAGACAGAGTCTTGCTAAATTGTGCAGATTATCTTTGGCCTTGAACTCTTGATACTCCTGCCTCCGCCTCCTGAGTTGCTGGGATTATAGGCATGCACCACTGCACAGCTCTGAGTGGAAAATTTAGCATGAACATCCTCCATCTGGATCCTTCTTCCTTTCTTACCATGACTACTCTTACTTCCTTCATAGGCTATCATCCAGCACACCCTTCCTTGGCCATGCTATTTGGTATCTAGCTCACAGTGGCCTACTGGCTTTAATGACCTATTTTCTTCTTAGATGCACATGGTCAAATCCTACCATTCATCAGTGCTCAGTTCAATGCCACCTCCTTAAAACAAACAAACAAACAAACAATAGACTTCTGTGGCCCACCACCTTTCAATTCCAGAGGGAATCTTCTCTCTCTTCTTGAAATTCCCATGGCAACTATCACCTTCTGTTTTGCACCATAATCCTGTACATCTTACTTGGAGAGTCTAGAACAAACTTTACACTGTCACTTTGCATTGTCCTGTGTATAGCAGGCATTCAACAAATACTTGGGGGAATATATAGATGCTGCTTATATTTCACAATTTTTCTGAGGAGTATTTAGGGGAAAAGGCAAGGAGGAAAAAAAAGATGCAAAAAGATTCAGGTAAGAATTTTAGTATTCAATTCAAATATCAGGGAATGTTCTGTCTCAGTGAGAAAAGGTCCTACCTTCCCAAGCATGTGTGGCACACTGTGTGGGCAGTGAAGCTGAATGCTAGCTTTACATCCCAGCCCTGCCACTTTTTATGGGCCAGTAACAACTTCTCGCTGGGCATGGTGATGCACATGTGTAATCCCAGTGACTTGGGAGACAGAGGGAGGAGGATTGCAAATTCAAGACCAGAGGCAGTCTGAGTAATTTAGTGAGACTCTGTCTCAAAAAGTACAAAAAAAAAAAAAAAAAAAGGCTCAGGGGTGCAGTTCAGTGGTACAGCACTTGCAAAGCATGTAAACACAAGGCCCTGGGTTGACACCTAGAGCCACAAAAAACAAAGAAATCCCTTCTCTGTTGTGATGTTAAATGTTGTTGTTGTTGTTAGGTGCCATCGAGTCGGTATCTGACTCACAGTGACCCTCATGGGGTTTTTAGTGGCTGTTTTGGGATTGCCTTGGGAGTGGACTGCCAGGTCCTTCTCCCAATGTTAAATGTAGATGGCATCAACTACAGAGTTAGTGCTCAATACATGTTAGCTGCCACCATTATCACTATATTATTAACAAATATAACATGCTTTCAAGGAGTTTGTGTTTAGTGTTGAATCAAGCCTATAAACAGTTATTAAAACATAATAGGTTCTTAAATGAGATGCTGTGGGAATCTAACGAGGGAAAGGAGGAATTCTCCATGCATGGGGGTCCCACGGAGAATGCGGACAGATTTTTCTGGCAGAGGAAGTATCCTTACAATGGCCTAGAGATCTGTAGAATTATAGAATATTTGGAAAATAGAAGTTCTGATAGAGCCTGGCATATGTGGGGTCAAGGATAGGACAACTCTTTAGAGCCAACTCCAGCCCTACTTGCAGCCCAAAGTGATCATAGTTATATTCTCCCTGTGAAAGTAGAGAAGGGAGGACCCTTAACCATTTGTGTGTACAGCTGCGAGCCACACAGGAGGAACCACACTGGGTCAGACCTGTGTTTCCCTCAGACCTGCATTCTGCTGTTACCTGCAGTTCAAGGGAATATAAGAAAGGACATGACTGCTATCTGCCTGCCTTCTTTGTCCAGATCCTTTAGGATCCTCTTCCATTTTGTTTTTTGTTTTGTTTTTTGAGACAAGGTCTTGCTATGTAGCCCTCAAACTCATGATCCACCTGCCTCAGCCTCCTGAGTGCTGGGATTATATACATGTGCCACTGCATCCCAGCTGAGATCCACTTTTACCTCCTGTAAGTATCTATCCCACATAGCAAGTTGCATAAGATTATTACCTGTGATGTGAAGCAGCTCCTCTTATTTTCCCTAAAATTATCTTATTTAAGCTACATGGGGTGCCCTGGCCTTTTTACATACTCAACACTGTGCCAGCCAAGTAACCAATCCTTAAGCCTGGATGTTCTTAAACATTTGGAGTCCATTTTGATGACTTCTAAACCTCAGAGGGACAGAGGACCATGAACATACTGATGCCACCTCTAGTCTCAGGCCCAAACCACCATCTCTCTGCCTTCAGTCTTGCAGGGAATTCAAAATCTCCTAGTGCTATTCTTGCTGCATTCAAGCCACCTGGCTGCCCTCCAAAGTCCAGTTTTTACTTTTCTTCCTTCCTTTCTTCTTTCTTTCCGTTTTCTTTTCTTTTCTTTCCTTTATTATTATTATTATTATTATTTTTTTTTATTTTTTGCTTTTTGGGACAGGGTCTCATTCTGTAGTCTGGGCCATTCTGGTATGTAACTATGTAGACGAGTCTGGTTTCAAACTCACATTGATCTCCCTGCCTCAGCCTCCCAAGTGCTGGGATTACAGGCATATACCATCATGTCCAGATAGATAGTCCAGTTTTCTCTTTACTCTTGGACCACCTTTCTTGGTTATTTTGTCTTATAATTTTGTGTGTGTGTGTGTGTGTGTCTCTGTGTGTGTGTGTGTGTGTGTGTGTGTGTGTGTGTGTGTGTGTGTACATATATTTTAAATTCTCTTCCTTCTAATATAACTTATCTCCTTCCCCCATTGTCAGGTCAGGGTTTCTCGGGTTGGTTGCTAGTATTGCCCAATGATTAACTGTCCAGTATGATTATATGATCTGCTCAATTATTAACTTTGGTTCCCTCTCTCTGTGCCTCAACTTCCTTGATAAGAAGCAGCACTTCTCCATTCTTGGGGAAAAGGATTTCAGTACTTTTAGCCCCATAAGGCAACTGACTTTCACCTTCTCCTGCATAGGACAGGGGCTGACAGAGGGATCTGAGGAGTGCTGATACCAGAGGAAGTCCTCCAAGGAACAAGGACAGATGGATGGCTGCTTGGTCACAACATAGTCTCGACCATTCTGGCAGACAGATGACTTTCGTAGCCGTAGATACTGTTCTTTATAACCCAAAATGCAGCCATCTTCATAATCACCAGGGTCTGTGGAGTGCGCCAGCCATATGGTATAGTCCTTCTCTTCACCTAAAGGACAGACAGACTGTTCAGAAAGCTTTACAGCATACAGACCACCCACAGGAGGCAGGTGCCATGCTACAGGAAGAGTGAGCAGAAGGAAGCTGGGAATGTCTGACTCAATCTATTACTTCAACTTGGAATTACCAACAAAAAGTTACATTAGTTTAGAGCCTACTAGCAATCCCATTTTCTCATGCCAAAAGAGGATTCTTTCTGTCCTGTTAGTTTAGGAAAAGCCTTGTTTGTTTTGAAGTGGCAGGCTGGCTAGGGGAGCTCTAGGGTTCCTTTCTATCTGAGAGGTGGCTGTGTTGCTCACCTCTGCTCCTGGTCCACAGAAGCTGTCAGAGACAAGCAACCAGATGTTTCCCACTCTGGGGCTCTTTGTTTAGGATAAGATAATAATTAGCCAAAAGCACAGGTTCAGTTTCGTGTGTTAGTTTGCTTCAAAAAGAAAGGAAAGGGCCAGGCGTGGTGGCGCACGCCT
>VMDO01003494.1:99776-131490 GCA_007922755.1 Pedetes capensis
AAAAAAAAAAAAAAAAAAAAAAAAAAAAAAAAAAAAAAAAAAAAAAAAAAAAAAAAAAAAAAAAAAAAAAAAAAAAAAAAAAAAAAAAAAAAAAAAAAAAAAAAAAAAAAAAAAAAAAAAAAAAAAAAAAAAAAAAAAAAAAAAAAAAAAAAAAAAAAAAAAAAAAAAAAAAAAAAAAAAAAAAGAAAAAAGAAAAAAATAAGTCAAGGTTATTATATATAATGATAAAGGCATCAATTCATTGAGGATATAGAAATTATAAATACATATAAAACATCAGAACACCTAAATATAGGCAGTAAATATTAACAAAACTGAAGCAAGAGGTAGACAGCAATAGTGGAGGACTTCAATATCCTACTTTGAACAATGGATAAGTCATCCAGACAGAAAAACAATACGAAAACACATCTGAACAATAATATATACCAAATGAACCTAAAAGACATGTACAGGACACTGCAGCCAACAGCAGATAATATACTTTTTTAAAGTGTACACAAAATATTCTTCAGGATAGAACATATGTTAGATAAGTCTTAATAAATAGGATAAGTCTTAATAATATATAAATAGGATAAATTATAATAATTTAATAATAAATTAAATAATAATAAATAAATAAATAATAAATAGGATAAGTCTTAATAAACTTATAGACTGAAGTGACCTCAAGTATGTTTACCAATTACAGGATGAAACTAGAAATCAGTTACAGAAGCCGGGTGCGGTGGGGCATGCCTGTAATCCCAGTGGCTCAGGAGGTGGAGGCGGGAGGATCACAAGTTCGAGACCAGAGGCAGTCTGCATAACTTAGTGAGACCCTGTCTCAAAATATTAAAAAACGGACTTGGGGTGCAGCTCAGTGTTCCAGCACCTGCAAAGCATGCAGGCGTGAGGCCCTGGGTTCAACCCCCAGTACCAAATAATAATAATAATAATAATAATAACAACAACAACAATAATAATAATAATAAATAAAATAAAAAATAAAATAAAATCAGTTACAGAAGAAAAATTGGAAAATGCACAAACTTGGAAATTAAACAACATACTCTTGTACATCTAAGGGGCCAAAAGAGACATTAAAAAGGAAATCAAAATATATGAGAAAAATGAAAATACAAATGCAACATACCAAAACTTATGGGATGCCACAAAAGCAGTTTTAGGGGGAAGCTTATAGCAATAAATGCTTACATAAGTGAAAAAAGATCTCAAATACCTAACTGTATACCTGAAGGAACTAGAAAAAGTAGAACAAACTAAGCCCAATGTTAGCAAAAGGGATGAAATAATAAATGTCAGAGCAGAAATAGAGATAAGACAATAAAAAAGATCAATGAAACTAAGAGGTGGCTTTTCTGAAAAGATTAAAAAATTGAAAAATCTTTATATCAACTAAGATAAAAAGAAAGAAGACTCATAAAACTGTAAATGAAAGAGCAGACATAACTGATAACTCAGAAACACAAAGGATCATAAGAAACTACTACTGAAAAATTATAAGAAACTGGATAATCTACAAGAAATGGACAAATTTCCAAATACATACAATCTACCAAGTATGAACTAGGAAGAAATAGAAAATACAACTAGGCCAATAAGAGTAAAGGTATTGAATCAATACTCAAAAACCTCCCAGTAAAGAAAAGCTTAGGATGATCTAATGGCCTCACTGGTGAATTCTACCAAACATTCTTTAAAGAAGAATTCACCCTAATCCTTTTTAAATGTCCCAAAAATTGAAGAGGAGGGAATACTTCCAAACTGACTTTATAAGGCTACTCTGATATGAGAAATGACAAACACACTATAAGAAAAGAAAATTACAGGCTAATATCTCTGGTGGACATAGAAATAAAAATCCTCAATGAAATACTAGTAACTGAGTTCAAGAGTACATTATCATTATCCATGATCAAGTGGAATTTATCCCTGGGATGCAAGGATGGTTCAATGATATGCAAATCAGTTAATATGTTGCTGTTGTTGTTAGGTACCTTCTAGCCAGGTCCAACTCATAGCAACTCCACATACAACAGAAGGAAATAGTACCTAACACTGTGCCATGCACACAGTCTTTTTATGTTTGAGCCCAATGTTGCAGTCACTATGTTTCTTCTCATTTTGAGTAGTGCTACATCAGCAATTGGTGGTCCCAGGGGCTTTAATCCATTCCCATCATTAAGGTCAACTTTACTTTGAGGAGGCAACTCTTCCCCTGTCTTCTTCCCTAGTTGGCCCCTGGAGGGTTCATTTTCTGGTATTATATTTGACTGTGCTTCTTTGCTACTCATAGGGTTTTCAATGGCTAATTGTTTCAAGAGTGGGCTGCCAGGTTCCTTCTCCGTAGTCTGTCTTGGTCTGGAAGCCTGGCTGAAACCCGTCCACCATGGGTGGCTCTGCTGGTATCTGAAATACCGGTGACATAGCTTTCAACATAAGCAACATGCAAGCCCCCACAGCATGACAAGCTGACAGACACATGGAGGAATTAATATGTATCAATTAATATAATACACTGCATTAACAGAACAAAGGATAAAAATCATTTGGTCATTTGAAAAAATTCAGTGTCCTTTCATCATAAAAACTCACATACTAGGTATAGAAAGAATCTACCTCAACATAATAAAGGCCACACCTGACAAGACCACAGCTAACATACTCAACTGTGAAAAGATGAAGGCTTTTCCTCTAAGATCAGGAATAAGACAAGGACATTCACTCTTGCTACTTCTAGTCAATATAGTACAGGAAGTCCTAGACGGAATGATTAGGGCAGCTGGGCATGGTGGCACACACCTGTAATCTCAGCATTTGGGAGGTAGAGGCAAGAGGATCTTGAGTTCAAAGGTCTGCCTGGGCTACATAGTTAGATCCTGTCCCCAAAAAACAAAACAAATAATTCTGATGGCATTTTTCATAGAAATAGGAAAAATAATCTTAAATTTCATATAGAATCCCAAAAGACTCCAAATAACCTAAGAAATCTTGAGTAACAAAGAACAAAGGGGGAAGCATCACCCAACCTGGTTTCATAGTATGTTATAAAGCTATAGTAATCAAACAGCATAATACTGGCATAAAAATAGACATATAGATCAATGGAACAGAACAGAGACCACAGAAATGAATCAACACATTTATAGTTAGTTAATTTTTGACAAAGTTATCATGAATACACAATGATGAAAGGACAGCCTCTTCAATAAGTGGTGTTGGCAAAAGTGGATATTCACACATAGAAGAATGAATGTGAATTATCATTTCATATACTACACAAAAATCCAATCAAAATGGATTAGAGGCTTAAATGTAAGACCCAAAACTATACAAATACTGGAAGAAAACATAGGGAAAAAGCTTATTGACATTGGTCTGGGCAATAACTTTTTGAATATGACCCCAGAAGCACATGCAACAAAAAGAAAAAATGGACAAATAAGACTGCATCAAATGAGAATGGTTTTGCAAAGCAAATAAAACAGTAACCTGCAGAACAGGAGAAAATATTTGCAAACTATATATCTGCCCACAATGGATCATATCCAACAATTCTATAACAAGAAAAGAAATAACCCAATTAAAAATGGGTTAGCCATTTTTCAAAAAACATACAAATAGCCAAGGGGTATATAAAAAAATTGCTCAACATCATTTATCCTCAGGGAAATGCAAATAAAACCCACAATGAGATACCACCTCATACCTATTAGAATGGCTACTATGACAAAAGGCAAAAGAGCCAGGTGCTGTGGCACAAAGCTGTAAATCCCAGCTACTCAGATGGCAGAGGAAGGAGAATTACAAGTTTGAGGCCAGAGGCAGCCTGTGAAATTTAGGAAGGTCCTGTCTAAAATAAAAAGATTTTTTTTTAAAAGAGCCAGGGAACGCAGCGCAGTGGTAGAGCACTTGCCTAGTAAGTACAAGGCTCTGGATTAAACCCCTAGTACTGGGGGGAAAGAAAAAGGGTTCAAATAAACTATTAGTGGAATAAAGAGGAGTAATTATTTCTATCTGGATGGGCACTGAGGAGGGTTATGATTTCCACTGATTGTAATTAATCAGGTTTCAGGGAGACAGGGACAACTTCTGCCAGGAACACTGGGGAAGGCCACAGAGGCAGACACGTGCATGATGTTTAGGAAATGGCAAGGCACTACAGCAAGGGTAAATTGGTAATGAGATAGTCAGTAACAATGAAAAGGCAGAAGAGTGCCTGGCAGGACAGACACAGACGTGACTGACAGGCAAAGGAGAACCACGAGGAGTGCTGGGAGGGAAGAACCTTGGGAGCCTGAAGGTGGGAAGGCAATGGAAGAGGCCACTGTACCTGTCATGTGGTGAAGTGAGGAGGGCAGGTGCAGGGCAAGGCCAAGGCAGAGGGATAGGAAAAAGGTCAAGAAGGTAAAGCCAGACTCAGTAACTCACAGGCACAATGAAAGGAAGACCTTATCTCACACCATCTGAGGCTCTTAAACAAAAGCCCTAGGCTGGAAAAGCAAAGTACCCTTCTTTGGCAATAGGTGCTTGGAGGAGAGTTCAGGAACTACTAGCACCTCACTGCTGAAAGCATCCAGTGTTTCCCCAAATTCCTCTCAAATTCTGTTAAGAGCCAGATACAAAGCTTGTACTTTTACCTTTCTCTTGCCTGTCAAGGCCTGTCACTCCTGGAATGGGGGATCTCCAGGAACAGCTGGCATTTGTGTTTGTAGCTCCCAATCCCTCCTCAGAGGAACCTGCCCTGCATTCCCAGGCACTGGCTGGATCATTGTCCACTGGCTACATGAGCCAGGCAGAGGGGAAAGAAGGCCGGGTGCTCTCCCACTTGCTCTGACCAGCACAGCTGAACAGTGCTTATGCATGGTTGCTCTCTGGCTTTCTGCAGGATTTCTAAAGGCTCATCACTGCCATGCTGACCCCTAACTAATCACTAGCACATCTGTCCATTCTGTTTTCATTCAGCAGCTTACAAAACAAATTGTTAGCCCTCAGTTTTATTTTTAAAAAGACAATCCATAGTGTCTTGACCATGCCATATAGTTACTATTTCCCAAATTCTAAGTTAATTGCATTACTCTCATTTCCAAACCTTCCATCTTAAGCTATGGACCTTAATCTAGTATGAAACATCATTATTCAAAAGGCTGGCACTGGTTTGAGCAGAGCAGACTGGCTGCTTTTCTGCATGCACAAAGGATGATGGGCACAAACCTCATTCTTGTTCTTTGCTGTAGCATCGCACTCACTGTTCTCAGGCTTCCGCAGGTGCTTCCACCTTCCTCCCTGGTCAAATGTGATCATGGTCTGGATAGAATTATCTGAAAGAGAAAAGAATGCTGTAAGCCTGACACACTAGAGGCACCCAACTGAAGTCAGTTTGTTGCTGCATAACTGTCCTGAGATCACACAACACCACTTTTACCCTGAAGTCCCACAATGTTTTAAGCTTACAGAATGGCTCAGTATTGGTGAATAACTGAGCAACACTTTAAACAAGAGATTTGAAGAAGGCTTCCCATCTAAAAAGGACCCAATTAATTCCAGAAATCATCTGGGGCTGATGTTATTGAAAAAAGGAACATTTTATCCATTGTTTGGATCTTATATGCCCACCACCACCAAGATCCATGTGTTAAAAGTTTAGTTGCCGGTCTGTGGCATTATTGGGAGGTGCTGGAACTTTTAAAAGGTGGGCCCTAGTGGCAGGAAATTAGGTCACTAGGGTCATGTCCTTGAAGGAGGTACTGGGATCCTAATCTTGTCCTCTTCCTTTCTTTGAGTATGGGGGGCTTCTACCACACACTACTGCCACAGTGTGCCATCACAGGTCCCAAGGCAATGGAGATAACTGACCATGGACTGAAACCTCCCAAACTGTGACTGTAAACCAACTTGTAGGCATTCTGTTACAGGAACCAAAAGCTGAGTAACAAATTTTAACTTCTGACCAAAATAATAGGCTGATGTCCACTCTTCTTCACAGTTTGATGGCTTGGAGGAAAATCTACCATAGGAAGGCATCCAATCTTTACTCAGTCAAGGCTATGACATTAGGCTTGACATTAGACTCTCAAGATTGGAATGTATGCTTACGCCCAAATAATTCTTAATTACTCTCTCTCCACTGGGCTGAGATTTAGCTCAGTTGTTAAAGCACTACTCTGCAGTCTCTGAGGTCCCGATTTCGATTCCCAGCACCATAAAAATGGGAAAAGGACATGGCAAGCCACTCCCAAGGCAATCCCGAAACAATTGGCCATTGAAAACCCTATGAGGGTCGCTATGAGTCAGACATGACTCACAGCACCTAACAACAACAACAACAACATCTCTCCACTACCCCAAATCCTATCCTTCTTATACTTTTTCTTTTTTCCTTACGTCTCTTCCCCATTCTCTGTTTTCAATGATGAAAACTGTTGCAGGTTTAAGTTCAGAGAAAATATGCCTTGAGCTTTCCAAAGAACACCAAATAGGAAACCAAGTGAAGGAAAATTCATTTATTCAACAAACATTTATTGAGTTCTCATTGTATGAAAACCATTGTAAACCTCTGGGAATATATCAGTGAATAAAATAGGCAAAAAAGTTTTGTGAAAAATACATTCCAGTCAGGTGAGATAAACACTAGACATAGTAAATATGTAAATAAATGTTAGACAATAAGTGCTATGGAAAAACACTTCTGCATCTAGAGGTGGATTGGGAGTGAAGGGGGGAAGGCAGCAGATTGGAATTTAAAATAGGATAGTCATGGCAGGTCTCCTTCAGGAAGTAATAAATGAGCAAAGACTTGAAAAAGGATGTGCTTATCCTGGCAGATATCTGAGGAAACAGAGGAACTGTCAATGCATATCTGGAATGAAAGAATCTGTGTACCTGGTATGTTAGAGGACTGGCAGGGGTCTAGTGTGAGTGACAAACAGCAAATGAAAGAAAGGAATAGAAAGTGAAGTCAGGGAGGAAAAAGGGAGCCACTATCACTTAGGAACTTGTAGGATATTGTGTGGAATTTACAAAAGAAAAATAGCTCTAGCCTCCTACTAAAAAATAAATATACAAATAAAACTTTAAGAGTCTCTGTACTTGGGAATAACATGTTTGTTTGCATAGTTGAGCCTTAGGAAACATGAGCCCTGCAGAGCCATCAAGCAGAATATCAGAACGTTCTTGGCTGGCTGTTGCTATGCCCTTTACGAGAACATAAGTGGTTCAAATTCAGCCAGGCGTGGTGATGTGTGCTGGTAACCCCAGCACTTGCAAGGCTGAGGAAGGAGGATCACAAGTTTGAGGCCAGACTGAGCCACACAGTGAGTTCCAGGCCTGCTTGGGCTACTTAGTGAGACTCTCTCTCACCAAAACAAACCAAAAAGAAAGAAAGAAAAGACACAGCTCAAATTCAGGCTCATTTTTATAGGCCTAAACTTCCCAATATAAAGAGCTCATTTTATACACTAAACAACAGACTCCAAAAGCTATCTTTCTTCCTACCTGCTGGTGCTTTGCTCTGTCCCAGTTCCATTTACCATAACTTATTTCTTGTAGGGAGTCAGAATTTACATGGGTAGGCTGTTGGCTAGGCAAGCATATTACTGGGGAATAGGACCACCAGATTCCTAAAGGGCTCCAATCCTAACACATTCAGCTGATGGAACAGGACAGAGAACAGCCACCCCAAGACTTACCTTCTGAGAGCATACTTGTTATATAGACTCCCCGGAGGGAAGTCACGTTGGTAAAGTCAGTCTCTCCACCTGTGGTAGTGTAGAGATGGCGGTCCAAAGACTTAGAATAGACAATGCCTCGATCATCAGAGGTAAAGATTGTACCAAATCCGGTATCTGAAATGGGCAAACAAACAAAAACACTAAGTCTTTGGAAAAAACAGAGAGAAAAACAATAGTGTGGCCATATACATGGTTGCCTAACTGGTCCAGCACATCTGCCAGCTGTCTCTCTCCATGGCAGAGACTCAGTTGTTGTTAGGTGCCATTTGGTTGGATCTGACTCATAGCTACTCTACGTACAACAGATTGAAACACTCCCCAACACTGTGCCATGCCCAGCACTGTTGTCAGTGCTTCTCTGCTATTCATAGGGTTTTCAGGTCCTTCTCCCTAGCCTGCAGCACCTAGTATTCCCAGGTGGTCTTCCATCCAAGCACTAACCAGGTTGACCCTGCTTAGCTTCTGCGATCAGGTGGGGTCAGATGCCAAGGTACTATGGCTGCAGACTGGAGACTCAGACCTGAGAGTTAATCAGGGTTTAATACTCAAGATCTTCAAGGCCATTGTTAATTCTAGTACCCAGCTTCGTGCCTGGAATATGAGAGATGCTGAGTTTACTGAATTACTTAATCAGATGCCACATAAAAGCTCTTCCCAGGTATGTTTTCTGGAAGAGGAATTGTACTTAGATACTTTACACATTTCTAAATCTTTATACATTAGAATAATGCTTCTCAGACTATCTGTGATGAAAGGTCAATTTTTTAAAATTTCCAGTAAGTCACAAACTGAGGCTTTCATAAAATATAATAAAAATTAATCACTAGAAAAATGGAATAGAAACAACAGATAAAATATAAGCTCTCAACTTTTTACATATAAGAACTCTGTATTTATTATGAAAATAACACTTGTTTATTAAAAACCAAGAATACAGATATCCTGTTCCTGAGAGTTTTCTTTATTAATTAGGTATTTATTCTTTCCAATTTTTTATCATTGGATTCAACAGACATAAAATTTCTTTAACAAATGCCCGTAAGAGTTTCTAAGCAGGGCATGGTGATACACACCTGTTATCTCAGCACTTGCAAAGCTGATGTACTAGGATTGCCTGTTTGAGGCCAGCCTGGGCTACATAATGATACCCTGTCTTGAACAAATAGTTTCTAAATGTTTCCTGTACTTACCTTGTGACAGAGAGTACTGGTGTGTCAACTACTCTCTGAGCAGCTCTGCTCTGGAGCACTTAAACACAGTCACAAACTACAGTAGACTATGAAAATATTTAATCTCCAGGACAAAGTAATCAGTAGGATGCTAATAAATTTCTAGGGGTAAGAGGAAAAGTTGACATATAAAAAGGAAAGCCACTCAGAGCAGAGCTCAAAGTTTAAATCTCTGTATTCAAGAGAAGGGCCACTAAAAGGCTCTTACCTCCAGGTTCATCCACATGCATGAATACCATGTCATCATTAGCTGCCAAAATAGAATAGAATTGTTCCTGCCCCACAGAGGGGAGCTGGGCCATGCTCCATGTGTCCCCTTGGTCTGTTGACACGTGGATCCTTCTTGTTGTATCCTGGAATAAATTTGTCAATATCTATCTTTTTAATCTTCTGTCAAGATGCCACGTCCAAGGACAGGAAGAGGAATATTTTTAATAGTTATTCATTTCTCCACCAGGTATAATTGCAATAACAGGTCACAGTACCAATTACCATAGCAATTTCTAATCCCTTCTAGGTAATGGAACAGTCCATTCTATTATAAATAAGGCTACCTTGGCTTTCTTTTTGGCTCCCTCATTGTGGTATGATCCTCCCAATCCCTGATATTCCATCTCCTTCAACAGATCTAAGGATCTGATTGGACCATCATTAGCTTGGCTTTGCATTTGCATATACTTCCGCAGATAATTCTTAAAAATGATGATTGCTGCATAAAACTTTGGTCCCTTTGAGATAGTTCTGGCCTTTTTTTTTTTTTTTTGAGCCTCACTCTGTAGCTAAGACTGGCCTGGTCTTTGCTATGTAGCCCAGGCTGCCATGGAGCTCACAATGATCCTCCTGCCTCAACCTCTTGAGTGCTGAGATTATAGGTATGTGCAACCATACTTGGTTTAGTCCTAGTATTTGATAATTAGAAATACAAAGAATTGGATAAATAAAGGTCTAGAAAATGAAGATGAAATCCATTTGAGAGATTACAGGGAAGTCAATATGTGACATACCTTTAAGGAATGCTCTTAGCCATAATGAAGGGAATATGCATGGGCTACGAAAAGGCTAAGGAGAGTCTGGTCAGAGAATTTTTGATTGGCTAAGGAGTCTGTTAAGAAAGCAATTAAAACCTGCCCTGTAGCTTAAACAGCTTAAAATAAGTACTAGAGGTCTGGGGATGTAGCTCAGTGGTAGAGTGCTTGCCTAGTGTGCGCAAGGCCCTAATTTCAATCCCCACCATTGAAAAAAAACAAAACCAAAAAGTTACTAGATACAGTTACCCAGGGCATTCATCTCCAGGCCCCTTTGGGTTAAATACTCTTTAAAGTTCAGTGGTAGGTACATTAAACTTATACAGAGACGTCTGAATCTTTGAATCTTACTCTCACTTATAGGTAGAAACTAGAGTTCAAAAGCACATAGCAGAATTTTAATTTCCCAGGTAGCACACAGAAGGCTAAAGAGGCTACCTCTGGAATCTGACAGCCTGATTTCTACCAGGGTTCCACCACCACTGGGGTTGGGATTTAGCTCAGTTGGTAGAGTGCTGTCCTGCAGTCTCTGAGGTCCCGAGTTCGATTCCCAGCACCGCAAAAATGGGAGAAGGACCTGGGAATCCACTCCCAAGGCAATCCCAAAACAATCAGCCATTGAAAATCCTATAAGGGTCACTATGAGTTGGACACGACTCGACGGCACCTAACAACAACAACAACAACATCCACCACCATTGGTGTTGTGCAGATAGATCTGCAGATTGCTACACTGACACAAAACACCTAGTATGCCTGAGGAGAGAGGAGAATTGACCCTGACACCATGGTGACAGAGTGGATAGAAATACACAAGTTGGTGAAGCCTGGAAGGAGGGAAAGGAGGGTCAGAAGATGCTGCACTGAGGGGGAGATATATAATAAATAATAAATATATGTGTGTGTGTGTGTGTGTGTGTATGTGTGTATATGTGTGTATATATATGTATATATGTATGTATATGTATGTGTGTGTATATATGTGTGTGTGCATGTGTATATATATGTATATGTATATATGTGTGTGTGTATACACACACACACACACACAAACACACACACACACACACACACACCAATCAACAGGCTGGGCTGGGATTTAGCTCAGTTGATAGATTGCTGCTCTGTAGTCTCTGAGGACCCAAGTTCTATTCCCAGCACCACAAAATGGGAGAAGGACATGGCAACCCACTCCCAAGGCAATCCTGAAACAGTCAGCCACTGAAAACCCTATGAGGGTCGCTATGAGTCGACAGCACCTAATAACAACAACAACAAACAACAGGCTGGAGAGCAGAGCAGAGGACAGCAGAAGAGAGGGGAAATTCATCAGCGGTATAGCTGCTCATGAGGCTTCCAGGGACTCACACACCACCTCTGTAAGGAATCCCATTTGGGAGGGAGTTAATGGTAATGTAGCTTTGAGATATCTTGGTGAGAACTTCCTGGGGGGAGGGAATTCCTTCCATCAGTGTAGCTATATGTAAAAGCTCTCTGCAAATTACCCACACCCCTGTATAAACCCCAATAAACCAGGTGCAGTGATTCACCT
The DNA here is from genome assembly GCA_007922755.1 of Pedetes capensis. Classification (NCBI taxonomy): domain Eukaryota; kingdom Metazoa; phylum Chordata; class Mammalia; order Rodentia; family Pedetidae; genus Pedetes; species Pedetes capensis. The sequence continues at coordinate 111,319 of VMDO01003494.1, forward strand.
GTAACCCTAGTGACTAGGGAGGCAGAAGCAGGAGGATCATGAGTTCAAGGCCAGAGGAAGCCTGTATAACTTAGGGAGACCCTGACTCAAAATAAAAAAATTAGAAAATGGGCTGGGGGTGCAGCTCAGTGGCAGAGTCCTTGCAAAGTATATGGGAGGCCCTCGGTTCAACTCCAAAGTACTTCAAAAAAACCAAAAGCAAAAAACCTCATGGTTTCCAAAGTTTAATGTGATCCACCTTTTGGTTTTTCTGCATTCCCTCTGGCTTTCACACGACAGCTGTCATATGAAGTTGAGTGACCTAGGCAAGTCACTCAATTTCCTCACCAGTAATATCCAGGTAATGGTATTAGCTCATACGGTTGTTGGGAGGGTTATTACAAAATTGCTTGCATCATCTATACCTACTGTATCTACTTCCCCATCTCGTTTTCTCTGAAGCCGCTCCAATCAGTCTTTTAACCTCGGTGCTCCAATGAAATTGCTTCTTTCAAGGCTGCCAACAGACTTTGACAGCTGCAGTAATTCTTAGCACTCATCTAACTCCACATCTCACCCTGTTCTCCTCCCAGATGTCTCCCAGGGCAGGTCTCAGAGAGTCTGCCCAACCACTTTGTATTTCTTTACTCTGCTTTAGATTGTGTCACAGTTTTAATTATTACCTGATATACTTATTTGTTTAGTACCTATTTCCATACTTGAATATAAGATCTTCTAGCAGAAAATTACCTATTTTGTTCATTATTACATTCTGGGGACATGGAATAGTTTATAACATAAAAAACATGCAACTAGTATTAGCTATTTTTTATTTTTATTACTATTATTGCATCATGTGCAAATGGATTGCTTTTTTTCAGATATTCATGTCCAAGTAAAGCTAAGTACTGGGTCTACAGATCCAAAAAACACCACCAGAATTCACATGGTAACACAAGGCCAAAGTATACAGTAACCCCTGAAGGCCAGTCAGCCTCTGTAATACAATCACTCCCAAACTTTACTGTGTAATAAATATTGCAAAAAGACAAGAGATTGTCAGTACTAAGTAGTAAAAGGGATCTTTAAGAGGCATCTTTGCAAAAATATCAGACCTCAAAAAAAGAGATGAGGCAAATACTCACCTTATCAGCCATCACAGATGCAAAAAGGAAACGTCCCCCAAGACCGAATGAGTAGATTTTCACACCAATGGTTTTGAAGCTTTTTCCTAAGTCTGAAGTTCTCCACAATTCCAGTGCTCCAAGGTCAGCTTCTTAAACAAGACAAAATATTAATTAAAACATCACTTACTAGTAAGCCTAGTTCAAAAGAGTTGCTTTAGATTTGCCCTTAATTGTACATGGTAAGAGCATTTTTACCATATTCATGTTGATCAAGTGACAATATAAATGTGATTATGGTATCAGATGGGAGAAGGACCTGGCAACCCCCTCCCAAAAATCAATCTGCCATTGAAAACCCTATGAACAGCAAAGAAGCACTGACAATAGTGTTTCCCCTGTTGTATGTAGGGTCGCTATGAGTTGGAACCCGACTCGATGGCACCTAACAACAACAATATGGCATCAGATACCAGGAATTCACATTTGGGTTTTATTTTATTTCAATTTTAATTAATTTATTTTTTGCAGTACTTGTGGGTTGAACCCAGGGCCTTGCACATACTTTGCAAGTGCTCTACCACTGAGCAAAACCCCCAGCCCATCTTTTATTTTTTATCTTGAAACAGAATTTCACTAAATTGCGTAGGCTGCCTCTGGCCTCAAACCTGTGATCCTCCTGTCTCCGTCTCCCGAGTTGCTCAGACTAGAGGTGTGAGCCACTGCATCCGGCTCGGGTTTTATTTTGCACATGTAAGGTTTTATGCTGGATGGAAGTAGGAAGTTCTCTTAATCCCAATATAGTGCTGCATAAAAATAGCACAGCCACAGCATTCTGCTTTACTTTCTTCATGGCACACTTTAAAATGATCTTACTCTATTTCAAGTTATCTGTTTGAGTTTTAGTTTTCTTTACCAATCAACATCCCTACTTGAATTTATGTTCCATGAGAGGAGGTCCTGGGTGTGTGTTCTTTCCATCCTTAGATCATGTTTAACATAGCAGACACTCAGACATTTGTTGAATGAATAAATGAAGGGCATTGCTTTCTGCTTTCAAATTGTATCGCACATTGGAAGGCGAATGGCTCCACCAACATGAACACAATCCATGGTCATTTGCAGAAATCACCATGCATTTCAATTTGCTATTATTTATTGCCTATTATTTGCTTCATATAATACATTGCTAAGCTTAAGTAGGGGCTGGGATTTAGCTCAGTGGGTAGAGCGCTGTGCTGCAGTTTCAGAGGCCCCAAGTTCAATTCCCAGCACCGCAAAAATGGGAGAAGGGCCTGGCAATCCACTCCCAAGGCAATCCTGAAGCACTCAGCCATCGAAAACCCTATGAGGGTCGCTATGAGTCGGATACCGACTCGACGGCACCTAACAACAACAACAACAAGCTTAAGTATATTGTCTCCACATATAGCCTACAATTTTGTTTGATCTGGTCATGCTACAGTAATTTGGTTGAATTTTCAAATTTTTAAAAATCATTAACAGCTATCTCTAGCTATTAAATTTTCAGGAGGATGGAAAGATCTTTTGTTTCTATCTCACACTACTCACAATATTCTACCATAAATAGACAGCAGGACACTCCTTCCTGGGGCTCAAATATACTTACTGCAGGAACCATTCACATAGGTGGTAAAGAAGATAATGTTTTCTGATCCCCTACAAAGAGGCAAAAAAGGGAAAAGAAGCGGTTTAAGATTGCTGAAGAATTGTGTCCATCTTAGTCAAAAGCCCTTAGCGTGTCTAACAGGCTTCATCCAGAGGTACCAGGTGGCTGTGTATCCTATTCTCTCATGGCCCACCAGGCAAGCTCACCACAGCCTGGCCCCATGCATTTTCCATAGTTTACTGCTTCATTATAGGAACTCGTTCCAGCCAGTCACATAACCAAATCATACTCTCACAATCTTCCAGCTCTAGTGTAAAATCTAGCTCTCCTATGAAGCCACTCTTTGTCACTCTAATGGAAGGCTTCTTTGCTACAAGCTTCTAGAGTGGTGGGTTCTGAACAGAGGGCAATTCTGCTTCCCAAGGGACATATGGCAATGTCTGAAGACATTTTTAGTTGTCACAACTGGGGTGAGGAGAGAGGGAGGCAGGAATTGTTACTGGCACTTAGTGGGTACAGGCCAGGGATGCTGCTAAACATCCCACAATGCACAGAACAGCTTCTTCAATAATGAGTTATTCAGTCCAATATTCCATTAGTGATGGGGCTGAGAATTCCTGTTCTGGAGCACTGTGCCATTCTATACTAGCTCCTGGCCATTCATTTGTTTCCTATTTAGTTACCGGTATTTTAAATGCATAGTGTCTTATCTCTCCTACCATGCTAGTTGGCTCAGGTCAGCTACTAAGTTTTGTGCTTTGTGGTTTCTCCTCAGAATCTACCTCAATGCTATGTATAAGCTAAATAATTTAGTTCTTTCATCTCCAATAAACAACTAGGTCAGAGGTTGAATTATTTAAACTGCAACTTGGAAATGAGTCTTCAAGGAACTAGATTCAGACCATGATAGACTTGTAGATTACTACTAGCAAAAGGTGCTGGGTTTGAGCATGTTCTTTCAGAACTTTAGGTTGCAAATTCCGAGAAATAAAGATCTAAAAGTAAGTAAGCAATTATCAATAGCCCAGCTATCTTATAGTTAGAACTAAACAAACCAATGTATTATAAAAGTTAAAAAAAACTTGCATAAGATATAAAATCAAATACCATTAAATAATAACTTTTTCATTTTAAAGATGAGTTTTAAAAATCAAAATTATAACAGTTTTACTTAAATAGGTCCTATATATTTTAGGTCCATCAAGAATGAAATAATTTGTTAATTTAGTTATCTTAAAAATTACTTCGTTCCTGATAAGACCTTTCACCACATAAACACAATGCATTAAAATACATAAAATGAAAGTAGATGTGGCATGGGTATCACAGTGATGCTGTAAAAACCTCATTAATGAGTATTTCTGGTAAAGGTCCACGTATTTAAGCAACATCTAATATTTTAATTAATTTTGACAGACATACTTCAAACCTGTTTTAGACATTATCCTGATTCCCTAAATAGAGTATACTAAACTCTTTCTTAGGATTATGGGTTCATCATGTCAAACCATAATACAGTGTTCCAATTAGAAGTTACTGAAATATGTGTACTCTCTTGATCTCGCATTAAATAATTTTGTACTATTATACTGAGTTTTGTCTGTTCTTTTGGTTGGTTTTTGAGACATGGTCTCACTATGCAGCCCAGGCTGGCCTTAAACTCACAATCCTCCCATCTCAGCTTCTCAAGTGCTGGGATTATAAGGCATGTACCGCCATACCAAGCACTTATATGCTCTTTTATCATTTTTCTGCCTCCTTCCAAATTTCAGGCTGTAATTCTAATGCTGTCATGTGTTTACAGCTAGCAGCCACATAGCTCATCTGTGGCAGCAACATGCTATAGACTGGGAAACCGAATTAACAAATTAATCAAAGGAAAAGAAATGAAAGACACTCTGAACAAGGGTCTGAGCCCAATCAAAATTTTAGAGGTACGACAGCTACTAATTAAATTCTTGCTCAAACAGCCCTCACATTCCCTACAAATCTCCCTTCACTGAAGGAAAAACTAAAGCCGAGAGAGATTAAACCACTGATTATTAGCAGAACCAGGTTGGAACAAAGGTGACTCAGTAAGAACTCATTCTACTACATCATCTTTAAGCAGGTTCCAGAGGGAGCTGGGCAATTTGCCAAGAGAAGTGAATGCACAGACAGTAGGACTTGGGCAGTGTGGAAACTTTTTCAGCTTTCTTCCTGAGCCCTTACTACAGTCTACAAAACTGAAATGGATTGCTAGACAAGGGAGTGCAAATCTGGGTGTAGAGACGTACTGAAATACCCAAATTAAAGCTGTATTTTATTATGCTCCAATCGATGTCAGCAGTTACGGGGAATAAACCTTTTGCGCAGGCAGCAGCTACTCGGTCATGTGCTTTGTTTCTCTTCAAACATTTAGTGAAACTAAGTCTTTTTTTCCACCACAATTAGAAGTTCCTCCAGGGCAAGGTCTGTGTTATACCCCTCTCTTGCATCCCTTATGGCACCCTGAAAAGTACTTGGCACATAGTAAGTGCTCAATATTTATTCATGGGACTTTTGGCAGCACTATGAGGAAAGGTTTAGGGCTCTGCACAGATGGAGTCTTCTGTTACTCACCATTTGGCCAAACATACTGCTTTGTGGATTTCTTCCCATTTTCCCCCAAAATTCTTGGACACCCACAGGCCATTCTGAAAGATTATAAATGACTTATCAAAATTACAGCTTCATCCCGTGCAGCTGCTTGTTTGACCTTTAATAATACGTATCCAATCATTCAGGACAGTAAAAACACATACTGAGGTTCCACTATAGCTGCCTGAGATCCAGAGACACACACAGGGCTTATCAGGGCACCTTCAGGGTCTTGGAGTTCAGAATAACAAATGCATATGAAGTGCCCACTATGTGCCAGGCACTGCACCAGACGATGCCCTAGGGATATAAAGATGAATAAGACACATTCCCTGGTCTCAAGGAACTCACAGTTTAATAAGGAGCATAGATAAGAAGGGAGTTCAATACCACATAGGGTATGGACACAGTCTAGCTTAGAAGTGGATAGAGGAGGTACATTGCATCAGGGATACTTTCCAGAAGGCAACTGCACTGACTCCGAAATGATGGGTGCTGCAGACAGAAAAAGGCAAGCAGGGAGGGAAGTGCTCCAAGGTAGACTAGCCAAGAAAGGGAGGGGAGTATGCAGGGAGCTAAAGGCCAGAAGACATTAATGGAGCACATGTTCCATGGTGAGGAAATGCTGAGCTAACAATCAGGAGAAGGGGAGAGCCAGCTCAAGGACAGCCTTTCTTCGAGGCCAAACTGAGGAATCTGAGGAGCTCTCAAGAGGAAGGTGCGCTAAGCAGGGCAGGGACAGTCAGTGACACTTTAAGGTGGTATACTTGGATAAGAATGGGGAAGATGGATTTCAGAAGGTTCCAACTAGAAGTAGGTCATGGGGTGAATAACTGCCACAATAGTTCACTAAGAGTTAAAGAGGTCTTTAACCACGGCCTTGAGGAATAGCATCAGCAAGAAGTCTGAAGCTAGTCTAGAATTGGGTGGCTTTTCCTGTAGGGCAGGGTTCATGTGTATGTGTGTGAATCACTCTGGGTTTCAGGTTGGGGTATAGGATGCATTGTTGTATCATTAATTTGTATTTGGATTAAGGGAAGAAGAGCATGTCTGAGAGAAGGGTAAAGAGGTTCAGTCTTGGATTGAGTTTGAGGTGCCCGTGGGATATCCTAGATATAACCAGGGGTCAACAATATAGGAATCTGATGTCCTATGGGCAAACCAAGACTAGAGATAAGGACTTGAGAATCTTATACATTGTAAGTGGTAGTTAAATAGTAAGAGTAGAAGAGATTACTTAGAGTGACATGAATGGTAAGTATTTAAAGCTAAGGTGAAAGAAGTTTAAGAAAGAGACCAAGGAGGAATGGCTAGAAAGGTAGAATAAACCAAGGAAACCATAGCATAAAGCCAAGCAAGTAGAGTTCCCCAATGGAAGGAATGGCCAACAATTTGAAATGCAGCAGAGAATCAAAAACATGAAGACTTGTCAATATCGATTATGTTGGCAACATGAGGTTACTGAGCTCACCATCAGTGAAGGTGGGACAGAGATATCTTGGTACAGCTGAGATTAATGGGGCAGATATACACAGGATTAATCTTCAGTGCTCCCTGGTTCTCACTTACCATTGTCCTTTAACTTCCTCTCCTCTGGTAATATTCACCTACCAGTATTTCTAATTTACCTAATTTACCTAATTACCTTATTTTTGCTTTAGTCCAAATTGGTCCATTTTTTCCACCCCAATTATGTATACATCAAACTTATCCTCAACTGGAAGAAATTTCAGGTAGAAAGTTTCAAGCAGATTGGCCCTCACCTTTCCCGAGGATAGCCTTGTTTAAAAATCCTTGAGATAGTTGACAATCGGGATGACATGGTCAAAGAAGAGATTTATGGTTCTGTCCATTCTTGTGGAGATCTCTTGGTTCCTTTATAGGGCCTTCAGAAGCTCAAGCTACTGGAGGTTAATTTTGCTAAGACCTGAGGCTCCTATGCCACAGCAAACTAGTTTATTTCTTCTGGACTCCATTGCCTAAGCATAAATTGGACCCTGCCGGAGCACTCCTAGTCTCACGTCTGCTCAAATATTTCCTGACCAAAGACCCAGCACCCAAACTTCTCTTCCTGTACCTTTCATCTTCCCTATGCCACTTTTTGCTTAGCCTGACTGGTGGATAGATAGTGATCTTGTTTCTGTCTCCAAAATAGTCAGCAGAGTAATGGCTTTCAAATTTCAGAGTGCAGGACCAGCTGGAGAATTTGTTAAAGCATTAGCCACCCTGCAAGCAAGTCATTGATTTATTATATCTGGCTGACACCTAAGGATTTGCCTCTTAAACCAGTTCCTCAGGTGTTGCTATCTGATACTACTGCTCAGTGGACCACACCAAGAACTACGATCAGGAGAGCCTTATAAACATAAAATGTAAATATTATTATTACAGTCTAACCCCTCAGCCATGTGGACCCATAACAACCATGACAGGAGTCTGGTCCTCCAGGAAAGGGAGTGTGCTCCTCAGAGAACTTTCAGAAGAAATGCAAGAGGGCTTTGGGAGGGACACTGGTTTCTGGGCAAAGTGCAGGAATGGGGTTAGAGCTGCAGAGATTTGATACTTTGGATATCAAGTATGTGAATGTCAAAGACAGGAATCAACATATTTTATATACTGAGCAATTTACAAAAAAGAAAAATATGTAGATGTGATTTGGCCTTAGGAAAGAAATAATGACAATGCTAGGTATTTGACAATTGATACTTGTCCCTTACAGCACAAGAATAATTAAACTGTTTTCTAATTCATTACTCCAATAGCACACATCTATTCACTTAAAAAGTTATAATGACAACTATATATCATAATTATCTGGAATAGATAGCACACAGAAATCATACCACTTACCAAATAAGAATATAAAAAGGCAAAAAATATATACTTCATGCATAAGGAGACACTGGAAAGAAGTCCAGTGTAAAAGTATTACCTACAGGGTCGTTGTAAGACAGTATATTTTAAACCTATAAAAACACAAAAGGCATGCCAAGTTCCTCAACTGGACTTACTTCAGTGCTGAGGGCTAAAAGATAATCAGAATTCTGAGGACTATACATCATCTGAGTGAGAGGATGAAAAGGGAGATCTGTCTGCACAAAATTCTTTGCAAAATCTGATGACCTGAAGATTCGTCCTCCATGACTTCCTCCAGACACCTCTGCCGTTAATATCACCTGAGCAGGAAGAGAAAAGATCAGATTCATGGAAGGATACTCTAAAACCACGGGAAGTGCCTGTACCATTTGCACCAGAAATTAGTTAAGAAAATTTTAGTTCCTAAAGTAAGAGTCATAAAAATGGATTGATTGTTCTACGCCATTCCTCAAGTCTTCTTGTTGTTAAGTGCTATAGAGTCAAGACTGATTCATAGAGACCCTATGTATAACAGAAAGAAACACTCTCTGACACTGTGCCATGCCTGGCACTATTGTCAGTGCTTCTCTGCTATTTATAGGGTTTTCAATGGTGGATTGTTTTAAGGACTATATTGCCATGTCCTTCTCCCTAGCCTGCAACACCTGGTATTCCCATGAGTTCTCCAATTCAAGGTCTAACTAGCTTGACCCTGTTTAATTTCTGAGATCAGGTGGGATTGGATGCCAGAGTGCTATGGCTGCAGACTCCTCAAATCTTAGTCTTATGAAAAAAATATCGTCCTGATTTAAGCCAGCTCATTATGCTTGTGATTTTGAGCCTGGTCAATTTTGAGGTGTTTTTTTTTTTTTTTTCCAGTTTCCCCAAAGACTGAAATATTGTAATGCTAAACAACTGCCACATAAGTATGAGGAGTTGTGGTGCATCTTAGACAGGAACCAAAAAAAAAAAAAAAAAAAAAAAGAAGAAATTTGTATGTGCCGAATTCCATTATTTTGTGATCAGTATTAACTATGCTTCATTTTAAAATATAGCAGTACTAAACTAAAACACAATACCATAGCTTGCTGGATCAGTCCTATACTAACATCTGACAGTTCTGTATGTGGTATAGAGCACCAGCTTTACACATGCAGGTATGAATCTCACCTTTCCAGAGTTCTCAGGACCAATAGCCATGCCAAATTCAGTCCGAATAAAGGTGTTATTGATGAGATTTGTAATATCCTTAAAATTCTTTCCATAATCCTCACTGAGAAGAAGAAGAAAAAAGGCAAATTTAGAGTGCAATGGTCATAGATATTGTTGGTTTCCTATTCAGCTTTTATTCCCCCTTTTCATGACTTTTTCCAGTTGGGGCCTGATTAGTTTGAGGGAAATTCCACCCCGATCACCAGTGATGGGTTCTGGAACAGAGGAGTAACCTAGGGTGAATCAATGAAACAAAAGGGGGAAGTTCAAGGTCTTTTAGGAAACACATTTTCTCCCAAGATAACCACTTAATGAAATGACCTGTCTTCCTTTAGACCAACAGTTCTTACCGAGGGTCTTTTTGCACTCCTCTACCCCTAGAACGCTTGGAATGTCTGAAGACATTTTTGATGATCACAACTCAGGGTTCATGTGCTACTGACAAGTGGATAGTGGTCAGGGAGGCTGCCAAACATTCTACAATGCACAGGACAGCCCCCCAACAATAAAGAATTATCTGGCCCCAACTGTCAACAGTACCAAGGTTGAGAAACCCCAACAATGTAGTAAGTGAATGCAAATCAAAAATTGCTAGTGATTTTGTCACAGTGAAAGCACAACTGAGGTAATTCTGGAATTCCAGAGAAAGAGAGCCTATGATGCTGGACTGAACTGACCCTGAAGCACGCCCTTCCTCCATATTTATACGAATCAATAATTCCCTTATTAGTCAAGCTAGTTTGGGTTGGGACCTCTGCTAATTATAGCCAAAGGCCTCCTAACTAATCTACTAACCTACAGTACTTTCAGTAAAGCTGCAGGTCAATTAGTAGGGATCTTGGAAGTCTTCCCACTAGGAGTTACCATCCCTAGGCACAACCAACTCTTTCCATCTGTCTGTCCCTCCCTCCCTCCCTCTCTCCCTCCCTTCCTTCCTTTTCTTTCTTTTCTCTCTCAATCTCTTTCTCTCCCTCCTTCCTTCACTCCTTTCCTTCTTTCTCTGTTTTCTCCCCTAGTACTGGAGGGTTGAACCCAGGGCCTCACCAATGTTAGGCAAGTGCTCTACTGCCAAGATGTACCTCCAGCCCCTTCTGTATTCTTTGAGATAAAGTCTCACTAAGTTGCACCGGTTGCCTCTGGCCTCAAACTTGCAATCCTCTTGCCTCCACCTCCTCAATAGCTGGGATTAGAGGCATGTATCATGGTGCCCAGCTCTAGGCACAAGTTTTTAATGCATTTAGAACTCAAAACGCAGCTACAAAAAACAAACAACCAACTTCATTAGTTTCTCAAAGTTTTCCCCAAAAGTTCACTCCAACAATACCTTTGAGAAGTATTTGAATTCATGTTTAGATACTGAGAAAAAAGAGCAAAAAATCAGTAGCTGTCTAACTCTAACAGGTTTAATATGATATATGGCTCTCTTAAAACATGACACAGAATGCTAAATCTTAACATTTATTAAACTTAAGTATCCATCAGCAAAGACCACTGTGCATTGCAGGTTAGGCACCCACAGATAAAGGAAATTTGCAGTGGTATTCACTAATAGAATTTATAACTTAAAAGGATGGTATAAATTTTGGTAGCAGCCTCAACAAAGAATCAAGAATTGTAGAACATGAGAGATGCAAGGAACTAAGACTATCACATGCAACTTCCTTACCTCACATAAGGAATTGCAAGGGGAAGCAATTTATCAAAAGTCAAGTTGTTAATTAAAGAAAAAAATGAAAGTATACTCCAATTCTCTTAATTGACAGAAGAGGGTTTTTGTTTGTTTTTTGTTGTTTTGTTTTCCTTACAACCTGGGGTCTTTTTTCTCTCTTGCTAGGAATTCTGACCTGGAAGCAGAGATAAGCTAAGTAGAAACTGCAGACAGGATGGACATGTCAATGTCTATCTGTGCAAGCCTCTAATAGCATGCTAAAACAATCTAAATATGTCTTTAAATTGTGCAAATGACTCTTCTACTCCCTTAGCACATGCACAAAGAAAATTCCTAGATAAACAAAACAGGTTGGGCCTGCCCAAAAGATTCCTATATTGCCCTATCTTTGTCTTCAGAGTACAAGATCAGTTCTAAGCTTCCTGACAACCAACAAGAGACGTGCATACACAATTGCCAGCTCTACAGGTTACACATCATCAACAGCCCGGAAAATCTTCCAAGGAGTTGCAGTAGCTTGACTATCACTGTTTACAAAAGTCCCCTTCCTTTGTGACATGCCCAGGGAACCTCCACAAACCTCTTGGCAAGTCTGCTTGCTTTTTAAGAACTTGGTACAACAAACACATCCATGCCCTTCAGAAAAAGAAAGCAACATGAGCAAAACAAAAAAGAATCTGCTGCAATCCTTTGGCATGTTAGCCAGTTAAACAAATGGAGACTGGACTACCATCAACCTGCTGGAAATATAGTAGGTTTCTGTTGAAACTGCTTTGAGTCTAGAAACATATTTTTAACATAGCATTCAATTTAAATGTAGTTTTATTTTCTGTCACCATTCATATGTGCATGCATTATGAAAAGGAATTCAGTAAGACACTCTGAAGAATAAATTTACTTTTCAAACTCCATATAATAATTAGTAGAATTATTGTCACACGAGGTGGCACACGCCTATAATCCCAGCAGCTCAGGAGGCAGAGGCAGGATTCCAAGTTCAAGACCAGAGGCAGTCTGCATAACTTAGTGAGACTGTCTCAAAAAGTACAAAAAAAAAAAAGGGCTGAGGGCACAGCTCAGTGGCATAGCATTTGCAGAGCATGCAAGCGCAAGGCCCTGGGTTCAAATCCCAGTACCACAAAAATAAATAAATAAATAAAAATAAATAAAATAATTAGTAGAATTATTAACCAGTAGTCAAATAAGTTGAAGATTAAAACACTATGAAGCCACCTGCTTTAGAAAAATGTCTTTTAAATAATAATTCTATGTATCAACCCTAATATTCATTATTACTGGTTACCAAAAAATAAATTATTACTTTTGTGTGTATCTGTGGTATAAAAATGCGTATGAATTTGCAAATGTTTACAACTCAAGACAATAATGCTAACATAAAAATATACGTGGAATAGAGCTTGTCTTAGTCCATTTGATCTGCTATAATGGAATACTACAGACTGAGTGGCTTATAAACAACAGAAATTTATTTCTCACAGTTCTAGAGGTTGGGATTCCAAGATTAGAGCACTGGTGTATTTGGTACCTGGTGAGGGCCCAATTTCTGGTTCACAAACCGCCATATTTTTTGTTTGTTTTTGAAACAGAGTCTTACTATGTAGCTCAGGCTAGCCTTGAACTTGTGATCCTCTTTCCTTTGCCTCTTCAGTGGGGGAGTGGGGATTTATGGGGATGCACCACCCAGTCCTCAAACTACCATCTTATCACTGTAACCTCATAACACAGAAAGGCCAAGGGAGCTCTGTGAGGTCTCTTTTACAATGACACTAATCTCATTTGTGAGCTTACACCATCACATTCGGGTTAGGATTTCAATGTATGAATTTCGTGGGGATACAATCCTCAGTCTATAGCATTTTGCCTGTCTCTCTAGTCTCCCAAAACTCATGTCCTTCTCACATGCAAAATACACTCACATTCATTACATTCTAATAGCCTCAAAAATCTTAACTCATCCTAGCATCAATTCTTTTTTCATTTCTGGTTTTGTTTGCTTGCTTGAGTCAAGGTCTTGCTGTGTAGCCCAGGCTGACTTGGAACTCACTATGTAGGTCAGGCTGGCCTCAAACTCATGTCAATCATCTTGCTTCAGTATTTCCAGTGCTGGGATTATAGATATGTGCCATCACACCTGGCTTTCCAGCATCAATTCTAAAGTCTAAAATTCAAAGTGTCAGTTGGATAGCCTCTAAATCATGTGTTTGAGACTCAAGGACCAATTCATTCTGAAGCAAACTCCTCTCTAGCTGTGAGACCAAACAAGTTATGTGCTTCCAAAATACATGGCAAGATGGCATAGGTGTTTCCACTTCAAAAAGTAGAAATAAGAAAGAAGAAAGGGAATCTCAGGCTACAAGGCAAACTCCATGAGATATTTAGGCTTGTGAATAATCCTCATTGGCTCAACAGTTTGCCTTTCACATCTACTGGGGTGATGATCCTGCCTCTGTGGCTTTGCCAGGCAGGAGATGGACCCAAATGTTCTGAGTTGCCCAACACCCATGGTCTTGGGTAGAAACTATCTAGCCCATGGAAAGCCCTACCCCAATTTTGAATATGAGGAGGCAGCCTTGATGATCCCTGAATTGTTTCATGAGCCCTTCTTCCCTTGTCTTGAGCCATGGTATACATTAGCTGAATAGCATTATGATCCTGTTCTATCAAGCTCAAGAGGTGTGGTGGCCTTCCTTCATTTCTTTCTGTCTCCTTCCTCTTAAGTTTAAATTGACAGGTTTTTCTGCTGAGTGTTTAATTAAATTTGTGGTTCACACCTATATTAATCTCTTTATCAAATGGCCTCTTGGCCACGTTTATTGTTCACAATTTTTGCAGTATGAATAGAATAAAAATTTTCTGAATCTTTAAGTTCCACTTCATTTTCCTTAACAATTCTGTCTTTCCACATCCTACTAACAGCACTCAAAAGAGGCCAACCTGTAACTTTAATACCTTGATTAGAAACTGCTTCAATAATACTTCCAATTTCATCACTTACAAGTTCTACTTTCTACATAAGACTATATCATGAATACAATTCAGCCAAGTTCTTTGTCACTTCAAAACAGATCGTCAAACCAGGAGTGATGGCTCACGCTTGTAATCCCAGCAATTTAGGAGAGGGCGGCAAGAGGATCACAGGTTCAAGGCCAGAGGCAGTCTGTATAACTTAATGAGACCCTGCCTCAAAATAAAAGCAGGTTGGTGCAGCTTGGTGGTAGAGGGCTTGAAAAGCATGTGTGAGGCCCTGGGTTCAACCTCTAGTACTACAAAACAAAACAATATAAGACAAAACAAAAACAGACTGTCTTTTCTCCATTGTCCAGTAAGATGTGCCTCATTTCTTTCAGAAACCTCATCATAATGGCTTTATTGTCCACTTTTTTACCAACATTCTATCAAAGATTACTTAGGTATTCTCTAAAATGGAAGCTTTTTCTATAGTTTTCCTTGTTCCTTTTCAAGACTTGTAAAATTTCACTCAAAGCAATGTAGGCTTTTTCTACCATACACCTCAAAACTCTTTCAGCCTCTACCCATTCTCTATTCCTTTTGTTCATTTTACCATGATCAAATCATTATAAATGGCAACATAAAAGCAACAAGGATGACTACAAACTCTTAAAAATAATTATAGTTTTGTAGTTGTTACTAGGGGGCTGGGATTTAGCTCAGTGGGTAGAGCGCTGCGCTGCAGTCTCTGAGGCCCCGAGTTCAATTCCCAGCACCGCAAAAATGGGAGAAGGACCTGGCAATCCACTCCCAAGGAAATCCCGAAGCACTCAGCCATTGAAAACCCTGTCAGGGTCGCTATGAGTCGGATACCGACTTGATGGCACCTAACAACAACAACAAGTTGTTACTAATTGGGAAGGCTTCATTACTCATACATTCTGCATTTGAGAATTGCCTACTCAAATTTATTTGTAAACCCCATGTCAATACTCCCAGTGCCTTCATGGTCATTTGCAAATATTCATAAAACAATAAAAATCTGAGTCACCCCATGCATACTTTTCCACCTGAGGTCAAACAAGATCATGCTCTGCCTTCTTGTCTCAGCTTTTATGCTATAAACAAGTATCCTTTTCATGGTATTTTTAGTGTAATGTTTTTGCATTTTTGTACTTTTTGCTGGTCCTTTTGCTGTTTAAGATAGTGTCCGTGTATAGTGTTGTATGCAGCTTAGTGTTCCTAGCACAAGAAGACTCTGATATGCCTTATGGAAGAAATATATGTGTTAGCCAGGTGCTATGGCATGTGACTGTAATCCCAGTGATTTGGGAGGCTGAGGTTGGAGGATTGCAAGGTCATAGCCAGAGGAAGCCTGAGTTACTTGGCAGGACTCTGTCTCAAAGAAAGAAAAAAGGGACTGGAGATGTGGCTCGGTGGTAGAGCACTTGCCTAACATGTGTGAGGCCCTGGGTTCAACAAGCTAGTACTGCAAAAAAATGTATATGTTAAGCAAACTTCATTTGGGCAAGGGTTATAGTGCTGTTGGCCATGAGTTCAAATTTCATAAAGTAACAATACACATTAAGTAAGGTGTCTTTAAACAGAAACACATGTTGCAACAAATGTTGCAAACAGAGATTGGTAATTCCCCCTAGGAGCAATGGTTCAGCATTAGGTAGTTTAGTTTTTATGATAACTTTCTAAAAGGTAACTATGGCAAATAGTAAGAACCAACTGTATTGAGAGTTCTAGTTAAAAGGTCAACAGGGAGAATTTAGCTCATCAAAATGTGCCAAAGAAATCATAGACCTGAGATAGGTACCAGGTAAAAATGGCAAAATTTGAATTCGTACAAAACTTAATTACCAATATTTCAGTCTCTCTGTCTGATGCTATGTTGTGTTTTATTTCAGTATTGAGAAATTTTACCATTTTTGGAAAATGCATGTTTTCTATACAAATTTTGAAAATATAAGTGGAAAAATAAAGAGACTAGGATATTACAAAAGAAATCATGGAACTTTTAATCAGAAGGAATGTATTCATCTAGGGTCCCTATTTTGTTTTGGTTTACAAGATAATTCTAAGTCTGTAAAAAATTGTATTAAAGGTAATATGCCACAACAATACATTTTAATAAACTTCTGTTTCAAGCCTTACTACTCTGTAGCCCATTAACTTTACTAATAAAATAGACTCTTCCTCTTTTCTTTCTTTATTCTCCCCCCCTCAATCCTCCTCCTCCCTCTCCTCCTCTTTCTTGTTTTGTTTGGTTCTGTTCTGATCTGATAAAGGGTCTTGCTATATAGCCCAGGCTGGTCTGGAACTCACAATCCACCTGCCTCAGCCTTCTGAGTGCTAGCATTATAGTTATGTACCACTATACCCAACTAAACTTTTTTTTTTTAAAAAAGCAGGAAAATATACTCTGTAAATGGAATTTATGCTGTCCTTATAACTGAAATACACAACCACTGTAAATAATCTACTGCAGTGAAAACTAAACTGAGCATATCATTTAAAAGGCTGGCACACAAGATGCCTTGAAGAAGCTCGCTTACTGCACTAACAGCTCTCTGCCTGTCATTTACCTATATGTTATCCCCTTTTCCCCATATCTCAAGCAATATCCTGACAAATTTATAGTGACTATAGAATAAATTTTGATATGAAATCTCTTAAAGATTCCTTTATTAATTTCCAAATTTTGAGCAACTCTCAAAATAAGCAAGAAATTTTGTGGTAATTAGGTGCAGAACACTGTAAGCACTGTAGAACAATGCTTACATTTGCATCACTAAGCAGATCTTACACTGAAAAGTTGGTTCCAGAAGGCCATAAAACAAAACATGCAGAATATCTTTCAGTTGCCAAAAATCAAACTTAAAGTATAGCTATTTTTAATCTTCATATTTGTAAGTGAGAGATTAATGTACTTTGCAGTCTATTATATGAAGTAATATTCCTTAACAGAGAATCAAAATTTGTATTCCTCACAGTTCCTTTAAATTGAAAGTATTAATATACTATCTCAATTTTATCAAATCATTAATTCCCTTAGGACTTTATAATCTCCTGGATCCTTCAACAATTCTTTTTCAGTATACTCAGAGACAGTATACTTCTTCCAATTCAGTATAGGCAACAGAGATAATTTCTTTTGTTCTGGTGAGTCTTCATGCCAGCAGGTGGCATGTGAGTAGCTATCTTTTATTTGTATCCCAAATAAATCTGTATAAGGAAGGTTATTCATTGCCGTGGCAGAGAAACCAATGGAAGCACACTGATGGGAGGAAATACTTATTGTGGGCTCATGCTTAGATCACAGCCCATAAAGGATCAGATCACAGCCCATAAAGGTGGGAGGGCAGGTGTGGTAAGTGGCAGGGCCTGTGACAGGCAATCTCCTCATATAATGGTAATCAGGAAGCAGAGAAACTGGAAGCAAAGGTCCAGGTAAAAACCTCCAAAGGCCTGCACCCAGTGATGATTTTCCAAAAGCTGGGTCCTACCTCACAAAGTTCCACAACTTCCCAGGACAGTGCTACCAGCTGGGGACCAAACATTCAAACACATGACCTTTGGGGGACATTTTAGATTCAAATCATAACACTCCACTCTAGGCCCCCAAAGGTCATGGTTATCTCCTAAGGCAAAATGCATTCCGTCCAATTTCAGGAGTCCCCAAAGTCTTAAACAGTGTCAACCGAGTTCAAAAGTTCAAGTCCAAAGTCTCCAGTGAGACTCAAGGCAAACTTAGGTGTGAGCCCCTGAAAAACAAACAGGTTACATACTTTCAACACACAATGGAACAGAGTAAGCATTCCCATTCAAAAATGAAGGAATGGGAGCACAGAGAGGAAAAACTGATCCAAAGCAAGACCTATAACCTGCTGGACAAATAAATCCTGTGGCTCCATGTCTGGCATCTGGCACAAACCATCATCTGGCATCTGGCATCATCTGGGCTTGAACAGGCTTGGGCAGCTCCACTCCCATGGCCCTCTTGGGCTGCCTCCACTCATTGCCGGTATCTTTCCTCAGCAAATATTTCACATTGCTGGCATATCCAACATCCTGGGGTCTCCATTGCTGTTTAGGCTCCACCCTTAAAGCTTCAGGCACCAGCCCTTCAGGGGCTCTCCACTGGGCATTTGACCCTAGTACATACTGCCTGGCCTCACAGGCTATTTTCTGGAACCTTGATGGCAGCCTCCATAACCCCGTAACTCTTGCATTCTTCATGCCTGCAAAACCAAAACCATGTGGATGTTGCCAAGGGTTGCTGCCAGTGTCAACAGCAGCTGGGCCCTTTTGAACCACAGCTGCAGCAGTGGGCTTTATTTGCCTGGTCTGAGAAACTACTTCCTTGGGTTGCCCTTTGCAGCAGTGCATCTTGAAAGCACTCACTTTTCAGCCATTGTTTTCAAAGGAAAGTCTTTCAGTCTTAGATGGGAGGGGCCTGGCCAACTCCTGTGCCTCCAGGTATCTTTATTGTCCCAGCACAAAGCATGTGGGTTTTCTTTACCACAGCTTATCACTTTAACAATTATAGCCTCATTGCCTGATCTGGCCCTGCCCACAGCAACCTTAGATAAGCTATGGCTTTTTTCTTCTTTAAGTTGCATGTTTTTCAAATCCTTCTGTTCTGCCATTTTCTCTGTTTTTCATCATAAATGTGGCTAAACACAGCAAACAACCACCAACATACATCCTCAACATTGTGCTGCCCTTGTGATATTTCCTCAGCTAAGTTAATTAGTTCATTGCTTTTAAATTCAGCCTCACTCAAATCTTTAGGACAAGGGAAGACTTCACTCAAGCTCTTTACTAGAATGTAACATGAATGTCCTCTAGTTCAATGCTCAAGTCCTCACTTTCCTCTGAAACCCTATGAGCCCTGTTAGCTTTCTATTGGCAGTAGCATTTTGATCTTCTGAATGCTCACCAGCACAGCCCCTCAAACTTTGTTGACAGTATTCCGAGGGCTTCTCTTGCCTCCATCTCCAAACAATTCCAAACTCCTCCCATAAACAAGATCCAATGGCCTAAAAACCACATGGTTAGGTTCCTGCACAGCAATAACCCCATACTCCAGTACCAATTTTCTGTATTAGCTTGTTCATCACCATGGCAGAGAAACCAATTGAAGCAAACTTATGGGAGGAAATATTTATTGGAGGCTCATGATCAGAGGATCACAGTCCATAATGGCATTGGGGCACACATGGTGATGGCAGGAAGCAGAGCCCATAGTAGACGACCTCCTCACATCACAGCAATTAAGAGGCACAAAGTGACCAGAACCACGGGTCCAGGTGAAAACCTCCAAAAGCCTGCACTCAGTGACCTACTTCCTCAAGCTGGGTCCTGCTTCCCAAAGTTCTATAACCTCCCAGGAAATCACCACCAGTTGGGGACCATTCAAACACATGATCTTTGGGGACATCTTAGATTCAAACCATAAGAGAATCTTTGACCACATAAGACTTAGTAGACCAAGGTAATCCAATAAATAATGTAATCATTAATGCTGTGAAAAAACAGAATGGTCTTCAGAGTGGATTCAGTGGGCTTTTATTTTATTTGTAACTGGGCAACTGTAGCATCCTCAGGACCCATTCTGATGAAACTGTTCCCTTCCTTTTCCATTTCTGAACCAACACGTGCTCTCTGGCTGGCATATTCAACAAAATGAATCACTTCTGGTTAGGCCAGCCTAGTTGGAGAGGCAACAAGGCATATTTACAGTTTCCATCTAAACTCTTGGAAGAGGGTACAGAATCAGATCTCACTTCACAGCAGGGAAGAGATAATTAATATTCAAAGTGGCTATGGTTGAAAGAACAGCAGTAGTACTGCTGTGCAACGTGACAATAAAGAACCTTGATAATACTACACCATGTCAGAAACAAATAGTACTGCTCTCTAGTAAAGGGTATGTTAGGAAAGGGGGGGGGGGTTCTTACAACAAACAAACAAACAAACATCAGGTAATAAAGTGTTGAGTCAGGCAGTGGTAGGTATGTAGTATAGTGATACTGGTTTTTATTTTGGTTTTGGGTTTTCTTAAAGTAAGCACAATACAGAAAAGCAAAAGGATAGGAAAA
>VMDO01003494.1:131590-142409 GCA_007922755.1 Pedetes capensis
AAAAAAAAAAAAAAAAAAAAAAAAAAAAAAAAAAAAACCAGCTGAAGCTTTAGGTATTGAAGATAGTTTAACCTGCAAAGGGAGGCATTTAATAGCTTTGAAAATATTAACCATCAATAATCAGAAAGGAGGTTTTCATTCGCTACTAAAGAATCAGTTGGAAATGGGCACAAATATGTATAACATTTACCATAGTAGCATTAATTATAGTGAAAAAGTTAGCTAAAATCTAACTGTCCAATGGAGTAAAGATTATGTAAATGATGTTAATCTAACAAAAATAAGGGGTTACTGGTAGAGGGGCTGGTATAAGCATTGACTAATCAGAATGAGGATAGCTTGTGATACCAGGTGTTAGCAACACTTGCACAATGGCAGGGCTGGGGTAGGGTGTGCATTTATAGAAGCTGTGGAGGCATTTGGGGGCCATAGTCACTTTTTACCAACCAGTGCAGAAAGTTTTCAATTCATTTTAACAACTGATGGTAAAGCGCAGTACATGCTGGTTACATGCCTCCCATGGCCACTGGTACCAAGCTCTTACTCCCTGACAAGCACTGCAGAACATTCCTCACAAAAGCCCTGAAGTGAGTTTTTTATCATCTTTCTTTTACAGGAGACAGAAAAGACTTAGGAAGCTAAATGAGTTGTCCAAGTTTATTTTGCTTGCAAATGACAACCCTGAGATTCAATCCCAGGCCTACTTGCCAATAAACCTTGGCAGATTTTTGCTGTTCCATGCTGCTTCCCAAAAATATACAGCTATATGATATAACATTAAAGAGGACAATCAAGATAATAAATTGTAAATAAACTAAGGTTACACTTAGCTGTAATTGGCTATTATTTCCTTTAGAATTTCCAAATGCTTTCTAACATGATTGCTTTAAAATGAAAGGTAAGTTGGAAAGGAAAGTTGTATCAGGAGGACAGACTTCATAATAGCAAAGACTCTTAAATACTAGAAAGAGTTTCTAAAATAAAGTACAACTTTTGTTGTTTTTTGTTTTTGATACAAGGTCTTACTGTGTAGTCCAGGATGGCCTGAAATTTGCTATGTAGACCAGGATGGCCTTGAATTTGCATCAATCCTCTTGTCTCAGCCTCGCAAGTGCTGGGATCACAGGCATGTGCCACGGTACTCAGCTAAAGTTACAAATTTTTAAATGCATTTTTCTTCCCCAAACAGGAGACCTTTCATCTGTCTAAGATAATTCAATACCGCTCTAATTAAATAAACAATCACATATTACAGCCCTTTCTAGCACTGGGATTCTATAACACATTGTTTATTCTATGTCAAACAATAAAAATATATTATCAGTCTAAGAAATTATAGAGAGGCCAAGGCATTCCTTCATTCAACCATCATTTACTGCCTGCCTCCTTGTGACAATCATTTGTCCACATGCTGGAGAACCCGAGTTAGTCCTAAGACTCGCCTTCACGGAGTTTACATCAATTCCAAGACAGCAATTCCTTCTCAGCCTAAATGTGTACCTGCTTATTTTAAACCAAAATTGCTGTGCTGAAGGGTAGAGAGCGCCAGCTCCATGCACCCCAGAGCAGCAGTCAAGGACCACACTGGCTGGGGAAGGGAGGTTGTTGTTGTTGCTGTTAGGTGCCCTTGAGTTGTGTCTGACTCTAACTACCCTTATAGGATTTTTAATGGCCGATTGTTTCAGGATTGCCTCAGGAGAGGATTGCCGTGTCCTTCTCCCATTTTTTTTTGCAGTGCTGGGAATAGAACTTGGGAACTCAGAGTCTGCAGAGCAGTGCTCTACCAACAGAGCTAAATCCTGGCCTGGGGAAGGGAGGTTAGGCTGGTCCATTTCATAGCTTCCATGTGAGTTCTCTCCTATCTGAGCCAAGAGCAACAGGCAAATAAAGAACCTTTAGAACCTAACAGGACTCCTCAAGAGACATTCTGGCCCTGGTGATGTTCCTGCAGCACTTGCTGGGAAGTCATTATTTCTTTAGGCCCGTTGGGGGCAAATGGGATAGACACAAATGACTGAGAAGATAATAAATAATGCCAATAGTTAGGTGGTCTTGAATCTTATCGTTAAAGGAACCTACTACTTAATTAAGCTGTACCTTTAAGAAGACAACGCTAAAAAACATAAATGTCACACAACACATGAATACATGCTCCCACTGTCATTATAAGTGCTAATCCTTAACTGGTATTGTCAAGTTAATAGACATTGGTATGGTGGGACCATCCAAGAACCCAAAACAAAAAACCTTTTAGTATTTAAAATATTTGTTTTTAAGATTTAATTATGTTGTTATATAAACTAAGATATATTTTAAAAATTACTAATATGCCAGGTGCAGTGCCACATGCCTGTAATCCCAGCTACTCAGGAGGAAGAAGAGGATTGCAAGTTTGAGGCCAGAGATAACCTGCATAACTTAGTAAGACCCTATCTCAAAATAAAAAATAAATGGGCTGAGGGTGCCACTCAGTAGTAGAGTGCTTGCAAAAGCGTGAGTGAGACCCTGATTCAACTCCTAGTACTGCCAAAAATTTTTTTCAATTAAAATTAAAATAAAATGTCGGGAGCCATAGGCCCAACATGAGTTAAAAGGCAATGCCTGCATAAATGGCTACGTGACGGATGTGGCCATAGCAGGAAGCTCTGCTACCTGTGGAATGAGGAAACAGCACATCAGAGGCTCTGCTGAACTTTGTTCCTTGATTGTCTCTTTAGTTACCATATTAACATGAATATAGATCTGAACCTTGTTCCTTGATTGTCTCTTTAGTTACTATATTAACATGAGTATAGAGCTGAACTTTGTTCCTTGATTGTCTCTTTAGAATTAATATGTTGCTGGAAAGCTAACTAAACTGATTGTAAACCTTGACTGTTACAAAGTCCATTGCACTGCAGTTACCTTTGTGATCTATTTTTAGTATCTCCTTGAGTTACTATATAAGCATGAGTATAGAGAATAAAGTTTTGCTCAAGATCATCAGTCTTGGCCTCTTTGTCTCCTTCATCCTCGGCTTTCCCCTTCACCTGGCTGGACAGCGGCAATAAAAGTTAGTAATAGTGCTGGAAAATGAGCCCCCCCAGGTTGGAAGACACTCAAAAGACTACTGGGGAACAGTTGCTTCCTCAAAGTAAAGACTACCATGATGACAGAAATGGAGTAAAGCCCCAGGGTGCTCAACTTGCTGATGTGGCACAATACACAATGAGGAAGAAACAACTGTAAACATCCATTAATAATTGGAACATGGACTGTACATAGTATGAATCTAGGAAAATTAGGAATCTTTAAAAGAGAAATGGAGCGCATAGACATTGATATTCTAGGCATCAGTGAACTAATATAGACTGGCATGGGCCATTCTGAGTCAGATAATCATATGGTCTACTATGCTGGGAATGACAAACTAAAGAGAAATGGGGTTGCAGTCATCATCAAAAAAGACATCTCAAGATCTGTCCTGAAATACAATCTTGTCAGTGATAGAATAATATCCATACATCTGCAAGGAAGGCCAGTTAATATGACTATTATTCAAATGTATGCACCCACCACTAAGGCCACAAATGAAGAAAGGGAAGAGTTCTACCAGCTTCTGCAATCTGAAATAGATCAAACATGCAATGAGGACATACTGATAATCACTGGTAACTGGAATGCAAAGGTTGGAAACAAAGAAGGCGGCTCAGCAGTTGGAAAATATGGTGACAGAAACGAAGCTGGAGATTGCATGACAGAATTTTGTCAGACCATCGACCTTTTCAATGCAAATACATTTTTTCAACAACATAAACGGAGACTATACACATGGACTTCACCAGAGGGAACATACAGGAATCAAATTGACTACATATGTGGAAAGAGACGATGGAAAAGCTCTATATCAAATGTCAAAACAAGACCAGGTGCTGATTGTGGATCAGACCATCAACTTCTCATATGCAAGTTCAAACTGAAACTGAAGAAAATTAGAACAAGTCGCTGGGTGTGGTGGCGCATGCCTATAATCCCAGTGGCTGGGGAGGCGGAGGCAGGAGGATCGCAAGTTCGAGACCAGAGGCAGTCTATGTAACTTAGCGAGACCCTGTCTCAAAAAGTAAAAAAAAAAAAAAAAGGGCTGGGGCCACAGCTCAGTGGCCCAGCACTTGCAGAGCATGCAAGCGTGAGGCCCTGGGTTCAACCCCCAGTACCACAAAACAAACAAACAAACAACAAAAAAAATTAGAACAAGTATATGAGAGCCAACGTATGACCTCAATATATCCCACCTGAGTTCAGACACCACCTCAAGAATGGGTTTAATTCATTAGACACAAATGATAGAAGACCACAGGAGTTGTGGCATGACATAAAAGATATCATTCAAGAACGAAGCAAAAAGTTATTAAAAAGACAAAAAAAAAAAAAGACCAAATTACATATCAAAAGAGATGCTCAAATTTGCCCTTGAATGTCAAGCAGCTAAAGTAAAAGGAAGACATGATGAAGTTAAGGATCTAAAGAGAAGATTTCAAAAGGCAGCTTGAGAAGACAAAAACAAGTATTATAATGACATGTGCAAAGAGCTGGAGGCAGAAAATCAAAAGGGAAGAACATGCTCTGTGTTTCTCAAGCTTAAGTAAGTGAAGAAAAAAATCAATCCTCAAGTGGCAATTGTGAAAGATTCTATAGGGAAAATATTAAATGATGCAGGAAACATCAAAAGAAGATGGAAGGAATACACAGAGTCATCATACAAAAAAGAATTGGTAGATGACCAACCACTTCAAGAGGCTGCATATGAAGAGGAACCAATGGTGTTGAAGGACAAAGTGGAAGCTGCCTTGAAAGAACTGGCAAAACACAAGGCTCCAGGAATTGATGGGATACCAATAGAGATGTTTCAACAAACAGATGCAGCACTGGAGGTGTTAACATGTTTATGCCAACAGATTTGGAAAACAGTTACTCGGCCAACTGACTGGAAGAGATCCATATTTGCACCTATTCCCAAAAAGGGGGATCCAAATGAATGTGGAAACTATCAAACAATATCATTAATGTCCACACAAAACAAAATTTTACTAAAGATCATTCAAAAGCGACTGCAGCAGTATATAGACAGGGAATTACTGGAAAATCAAGTGGGATTCTGAAGAGGGCAGGGAACCATTGACATCATTGCTGATGTCAGGTGGATATTAGCCCGAAGTAGAAAATGTCTATGTATGTTTTATTGACTAGACAGAAGGATGTCTATGTTTTATTGACAATGCCAAGGCATTTGACTGTGTGGATCATAATAAATTATGGATAACACTTCGGAAAATGGGAATACCAGAGCACCTAACTGTACTCATGAGAAATCTGTACATGAACCAGGAGGCAGTTGTTCAAATAGAACAAGGAAACACTGCCTGGTTTAAAGTTGAGAAAGGTGTATGTCACGGCTGTATACTTTCACTATATTTCTTCAATTCATATGCTGAGCAAATAATCTGAGAAGCTGGACTTTATGAGGAAAAACGTGGTATCAGGATTGGAGGAAGACTCATTAACAGCCTGCGTTATGCAGATGACACAACTCTGCTTGCTGAAAGTGAAGAGGATTTAAAACATTTACTGATGAAGATCAAAGATCACAGCCTTCAATATGGGTTTCGACTAAACATCAACAAAACAAAAATCCTTATGACTGCGTCAGTATGCAACTTAACAATAAATGGAAAAAAGACTGAGATTGTCGAAGATTTTGCTTTGCTTGGCTCTATAATCAACAACCATGGAAACAGCAGTCAAGAAATCAAAAGACGTATTGCTCTAGGAAAAGCTGTGACAAAAGATCTCTTTCGAGTATTGAAAAGTAAAGATGTCACATTAAAGACAGAGGTGCATCTGACTCATGACATGGTATTTTCAGCTGCTTCATATGGTTGTTAAAGCTGGACATTGAACAAGGGAGACACGAAAAGAATTGATGCTTTTGAATTATAGTGCCAGAGACGTCTACTGAATATACCACAGACTGCTAAAAGAACCAACAGATCTGTCCTAGAAGTGAAACCAGAGTACACCTTGGAAGCAAGAATGGCCAGACTGCGTCTTACATATTTTGGACATGTAGTCAGGAGAGATCAATCCCTGGAGAAAGACATCATGTTTGGGAGAGTGGTAGGTCAATGACAAAAAGGAAAACCCTCCACCAGATGGATTGACACAGTGTCTGCAACAATGGGCTTAAACAGAAATAAGATTGTGTGCCTGGCACAGAATTGGGAAGTGTTTTGATCTGCTGCACATAGGATTGCTATGAGTCAATTGACTCTACGGCACCGAACAACAACAATATAACATTTATTTTTGTAACAATAATTATCAAAAAATTAAGAAAAATTTTAAGGCACTTAAAAAATTCTAATAGTTTTTAAAGTTATAATAAAATCAAACTAAAACTACCATAACAAGAAATCCTCTTTTCATTTTATAATATAAAGATCCTAAAAAGTATAAAATTAATTTTTATGAGATCAATCATAAAATATATCAAATGACATGCAAATCAACTACTTATAGAAAATAAGAATGTTTAATCTCTAAAGTTATCACATACAGTATTTGTACTGAGATAATCATTACAGATAAAATTTGAGCAGAAAGTATTTTTTTTTCCTTTTATCTTTTTTTTTTTTTTTTTTGTGGTACTCGGGAGTTGAACCCAGGACCTCATCCATGCTTCCTTTGCAAGTACTCAATCACTGAGCCACACCCATAGCCCAGACACTACCATTTTTATTTTTAGGTATTTTTGTTGCTCTTTTTTTTGGTCACATAAATAACATTTAATAAGTGACAGGATAATTTGCACATTCTGATCTAATGCATCAATCCCTCCTTTCGTAAAATTATAAAATTCAGTTATTTCAAGTTTACCAATCTCATCAATAGTAATAGTCCTATCACTCAAAGGATATGACATTTTTTTACACATCACTGACAAAAAAAGCAAAAATACAAAGTAACAGAAATAACAAATTGGTATCATGAAGTCATATGTGATCCTCTGAAACATGTACCTATCCTTAGGTAAGTTCTACAGGGCTACATGTCTGGCAACATATTGAGATTACACAGAACTACACATTCGTGAGTCAATTAGGAATTTTTAAAAACAGCAGAACTTAAACTCTGGGGTCTATTTTGACCCCATGGTACCCATTATGGGTTTTAATACTACAAAGCACTTTGATAAGTCTGATCTGAGAACCTCCTTCTTATCCTGAAACAAGTACTTGAGAATATACTTTTTTTTTTTTTTTTTTTCAGTACTCTGGGTTGAGCCCAGGGTCTCAAACATGCCAGGCAAGTGTTCTACCACTGAACTGCACCTCCAGCCCCTTTTTTATTTTATTTAATTAATTAATTAATTAATTTTTTCAGCACTGGGGGTTGAACCCAGGGCTTCGCGCCTGCTTGCTCTGCAAGTGCTGGACCACTGAGCTGCACCTCAGCCCATTTTTTTTTTTACTTTTTGAGACAGGGTCTCGCTAAATTATGCAGACTGCCTCTGGTCTCGAACTTGCGATCCTCCCGCCTCCACCTCCTGAGCCGCTGGGATTACAGGCGAGCACCACCACTCCCTGCTACCTTTTTTATTTTTTGAGACAGGATCTCACTAAGCTGTGCAGGCTGACTTTGTCCTCAAACCTAGGATTCTCCTGCCTCTGCCTCCTGAGTTGCTGCGATTGCAGGTGTGTACCACAGTGCCTGATTAGAATCTCCATCTTTTTTTTTTTTTGGCAGTACTGGGAGTTGAACCCAGGGCCTCATGCTTGCATGCTTTGCAAGTGCTGGACCACTGAGCTGCACCCCCAACCCATTTTTTTTTACATTTTGAGACAGGGTCTCAATAAATTATGCAGACTGCCTCTGGTCTAGAACTTGTGATCCTCCTGCCTCTGCCTCCCGAGTTGCTGGGATTACAGGTGTGTGCCACCATGCTTGGCTGAGAATCTCCATCTTATGCAGAAACAATGTTTAGACCTCAAAACATTGTTGTTGTTGTTAGGTGACATCAAGTCGGTATCCGACTCATAGTGACCCTCATAGGATTTTCAATGGCTGAGTGCTTCGGGATTGCCTTGGGAGTGGATTGCCAGGCCCTTCTCCCATTTTTGCGGTGCTGGGAATTGAACTTGGGGCCTCAGAGACTGCAGCACAGCACTCTACCCACTGAGCTAAATCCGAGCCCCTCAAAACATTAGATAAATAGTACTTATTTAGAAGGGACAATAAAGATTTTCATTTCAGGGATATTAAAAACCATTCTGTATTCATAATAAATGTTGTTATTGTTAGGTGCTGTGGAGTTAGGTCCAACTCATAGAGACCATATGTACAATAGAACTAAACACTACCCAACAATGTGCCATGCCTAGCACTTTTGTGATTCTCTGCTCTTCCTAGAGTTTTTGATGGCTGATTGTTTTGGGAATGGGCTGCCTTCTCTCAAGTCTGCAGTATCTGGTGTTTCCAGGCAGTCTCCCATCCAAGTACTAACTAGGCCTGACCTTGCTTAGCTTCCAAGATCTGACATGATTGGATGCTAGGGTGGTATGGCTGCAGGCTCATAATAAATAGATATATAACATCCATACTGCCTCCTGCAAATAAGTAGCTATGAAATTAACATTAACACATTTCTCCAGACTCTTCCTTTGTCTTCCTTTATTCTGCCCCTCAGTCAGGCTGACCTAATCTCCTTAAAACTAAGTCCCTTTTCATACTTCTTCAGGTTACTAAGTAGTCATTGAAAAGTGTGCTGAGTATGACAGTCTAGTGAAAAGATAGCTAGAAGATCTTCTAAATCAACTATTAGATGTCCAACTAAAGTAGAACCTACATTCCAAGATGATACTTAATCAAATGTCTTTAACTTATTTATATTTATCCATCTCACCTTCGATATAACTTGGACTGCCCAAAAGTCATAATTACCAGTGGTACATGGAAGGTAGTCAAGACTAGAATAACCTGGAGAAAGACAAAAGCATTCTGTCATTACAAAAGATAGTGCAGTTACATGTAATGGATTAAACCACGCTTGGAAAGACTATCGAGAGCTGTACTTTGTAGCTGCCTCTCTTGCAATATATCTGAAAACCAAGGACCAAGTTACTATGGCTGATAAGGAGTCCTCAACTCATTTCATTGGGATGATCCCCCTTGCCTACATTTGAAGCATGAGAGAGAGCTACCCAAGTACACATTATAATAAAGGAAAAATTTAACCACTTAGTATCTATATTACATATCCATATCTACAATTAGACTTAGTATATCCACAAGATATTCTTAGGCAAGAATGATCTCTTTTTTTTCTGCTACAAAGGCTAGAATACTGCGAGTATTTTCACAGAGGTCACTGTGTCACATTTATCTATCTGTCATCTTCTCCTTGCTGTTAGTTCTCCATGAAAGCCATTTTATAAAAAATTATTTTTCTACAAAAATATACATGAGCAAAAGACTCTGGACACACTGGTAGAGGAGTCTTGGAATTCTCAAAAAACCACATAAGTAAACTTGGGAGATAACAACTATCTTATATAAAAGGATAAATCAAAATTTAGGATATAACTCAAATTTTAGAAGAAACAGAGAAAAGAAACTACAAAAAGAAATTCTACCAGGAGTTTAAAAATTAATTAAAATAAGAAACGACTTAGTTTTAAAAATGAAAATTTTATTTCTTTAGGCTTCCGATATAGTTATTACCTGATTCAAAATTATGACATATGCATTAATGGAACACTGGGAGGCATGTGACCTGGCCCCTGCTCTTGCTCAGACAGAACAGAGCCAAGTAATACCTAGTCCTGATCAAAGACCTGAGGACCAAGCATCATCAGCATACCATCCTAATGGGAGACCAGCAGCACACTAGGATGGATAGGAGTTGACCAAATTCTTTCTACTTTTCCCTCTCCTGGCAGTACCTCCCTTTAGTAAGGATAAGGACAACAGACAGAGCTGAACAACCATGGGCCCATGATTGCCATAGTCCTTCAAAACAACTGTGGGAAAGAGCACAGGAAAAATATAGTTTGGAGAGAAAATGCCAAGATATATAATATGCCCCTTTCTGCTTCAACACAGGGAATTCCTAAGTATTGAAAGGCTCCCTTCTCAGCACACAGCACTCTCTTCCCTCTTTCTTCTTGCTTATCTTGATGCTAAGGAGGCACCAAGGACTGCAAAGATGCCTATCTTTCTACTATGAAAGAAGGTGGTCTTAAGATGTTCTCAGTTCTAAAGTAAAACCAAACCTGAAAGCCTGGCCTACATTTTCTTTCTGTGACTGAGGTTGAAGGTGGTTTCTGAAAGTAATGTTATTTAGTGTTTAAGCACCCTAAATCTACATCATCTTGCTAGACTGAAATAGACTCAAAATATTACTTACCCCAGTACTATCTCCAACCCAGGACAAGGATACTGAGCCACTGAGGTCATCAAACACATGCTATAAAGGGAAAAAGAAGTGATATTCATTTAGAAATGTCATCTACTTTCCATCAATCTTTGACCTCCTTAAATAATTCAGAACTTTATTACTTTGTGAGTAATTAAGATCATAATTATATGGGGGACTTCAATACCCCACTTGTGTCAAGAGACAGGTCATCAAAACAAAAAATCAACAGAGAAACGTCAAATCTAATCTCCACCCTAAACCAGCTGGATCTTACAGATATATACAGAATATTTCATCCACACAAGGAGGAATACACATTCTTCTCAGCTCGACATGGTACATTTTCTAAAATAGATCATATGCTAG
>VMDO01003495.1:0-113986 GCA_007922755.1 Pedetes capensis
TTTCCAACTACTGAGCCTTCTTCTTTGTTTCCAACCTTTGCATTCCAGTCACCAGTGATTATCAGTATGTCTTGATTGCATGTTTGATCTATTTCAGATTGCAGAAGCTGATAGAAGTCTTCCCTTTCTTCATTTGTGGCCTTAGTGGTGGGTGCATAAATTTGAATAATAGTCATATTAACTGGCCTTCCTTGTAGGTATATGGATATTATTCTATCACTGACAACGTTGTATTTCATGACAGATCTTGAAATGTCTTTTTTTGATGATGAATGCAACCCCATTTCTCTTTAGTTTATCATTCCCAGCATAGTAGACCATATGATTGTCTGACTCAAAATGGCCTATGCCAGTCCATTTTATCTCACTGATGTCTAGAATGTCAATGCTTATGCGCCCCATTTCTCTTTTACCAATTTCTAATTTTCCTAGATTCATACTACATACATTCCATGTTCCAATTATTAATGGATGTTTACAGTTGTTTCTCCTCATTTTGAGTCGTGCCACATCAGCAAGTTGAGCACCCTGGGGCTTTACTCCATTTCCGTCATCGCGGTAGACTCTGCTATGAGGAGGCAATTCTTCTCCATTAGTCTTTTGAATGCCTTCCAACCTGGGGGGCTCATTTTCCGGCATTATATCTGACAGTGTTTCTTTGCTATTGATAGGTTTTTCAATGGCTAGTTGTTTCGGAGTGGTTCACCAGATCCTACTCCCTAGGTGGTATATATACACAATGAAATATTATTCATCTGTAAAGAAGAATAAAATTAAGTCATTTGCAGGAAAGTGGATGTAACTGGAGAGTATCAGTTTAAGTGAAATAAGCCAGACTCAGAGAAATACTGCATGTTTTCACTCATATGCAGAAGCTAGATGTAGCTTAAAAGGAAAATTTATATATATGAATATATATAATTATATATATCTGAGATTGGAAAACACAAGGAGACTTATCTGGGGGAGGCAGGTGATTGATTGGAGGAGCAACATAGTGGGATATTAGGAAGAGAAGGCCAAAGTACAGGAAGCAACTGTTTGAAATTCCCATAATGAAACTCATTATACTTTATACAAATTAAGTATTTTAAAATAATAAAGTGAAACAACTGAAAAAACATACAAAAACATGTTGAACTGTGCCCGATAAAGTTAGCTTACTCTTTATGACGTTTTAAGAGTGGTAACTCCACAAGTGGGTCATTACACAGTGGAAATCTTGAGAAGGCATAGTAATTAGCAACTCAGAAATTTTGTCTTAAAATCCCCGAAGCTTGCCTGTGTTTCCTACAGGGAAGTAAATTAATACTGCATAGATGTAATAGTTTGCTGAATTTATTAACATTTGAAAATGAAATAAATTTATTCAATAAATATTTGTCAAGTAGTAAATAATACACATCATGCCATGTGGTGTGATAAGAATGCATAAGACATACCAACAAAGAGAGATGGCATGTATTAGAAGAGCAGTATAAAATTTTCATGTGTTTTTTAAAAGGTTACTTTGACTAATAATTAATGATGTAACCACACTTCCTGTGCTTTTAGAAAAGATATTGGGTAAAAACCTGAAACTGTACCACCCTGGCATCTGATCTCATCAGATGTGAGAAGCTAAGCAGGGTCAGGCCTGGTTAGTAACTTGGATGGGAGACCGCCTGGGAACACCAGGTGCTGTAGGCTTGGGAGAAGGACCTGGCAACCCATCCCAGAAATCAATCTGCCATTGAAAACCCTATGAATAGCAGAGAAGCACTGACCATAGTGTTTCGTCTGTTGTATGTAGGGTTGCTACAAGTCGGACACCGACTCAGCGGCACCTAACAAGAACAATAGAGCTAAGACCTAAAACAAATATGAATTTTGTAATTAGCCTCCAAGCAGATAACATCTTTAATAAAATTTGAAAGTATCACCCATGTCTGTTTCTAATCAAATTATTGTCTTCATCAAACATAGTCTTATAGAGCAAGGATGGGGATAGTTTAATGAACTAGAATACCTTTAATATTTATAAAATTATAGGAAAGAACGAAAGTGACATTGGAACATTATCGCAGATATGAGTGATCATTTCCAACATGAATTTCTCGCACTGTTTAGCCCTGTGTGAGACACGAGAGGGGAGCCTGTCTCCATTGTTAGGTGAACCCGCTAAGGCGTAAAGAAGAGGCTGTGTGTCCCAGAAGCAGCTCAATGGATCCAGCTGCCCAAATCCAAACCAAAGATGATTTGTTTAGACTCTCATGGATTCATTAATTGACCAGCATTTTGGATTATTTCTGTTTGGTTCTTCTCTGTTCTTAGGTTTTTGGGCGCTTTGCTGGTATTTTTTCATTCATTTTCATTCACTTATTCATCCATTCGTTCATCAGAGGCATCCAGTTATTTACTATTGCTCAGCACTGCTGGGCAGTGGTTTATCAGCTGCTTCCTGTGAGTGCTCATGAATCTGAATTTCACTGAAACAACTCTGAAGCTCATATTTTTCTGGCCTCAAATCTTTTTTTTTTTTTCCCAGTACTGCTGACTTGAACCCAAGGCCTCACGCATACTTTGCAAGAGCTGTACCCTCAGCCCACTTTCTCTTTATTTTGAGGGGGTCTAACTAAATTACACAGGCTGCCTCTGGCCTCAAACTTGGGATCCTCCTGCCTCCACCTCCTGAGTGGCTGGGATCACAGACATGCACCACTGTGCATAGCTCAAATCTTTTATTGAAGCATTCAGTCTATAAACTAGTTAATGAGAAAATTTGTGTTATTAATTTTAAAATCTTTAAAGACAGGAATTATGTTTTATTCTTCTGTTAAGCCCAAATTCAATATTTAAGGCCCGTGTAACAGATACAATAAACCAATTGTTGGCTGATGGCTTCTCTTTTATCTGAATTGTAGATATTTCTGTGATGATTGTGATAAATAGTAATGGCTGTAATTGTGAATATGAATGGTTATTATTTAAATCAAGTTAATTAGTATAGCATATTAGTGTAGTGTAGCTCTGCTCTATATTCACTGTGTAGCCCATAAATTTGGGACGTATGTATGTCTGGATTAAGAAGTGTCTAGTTCCTCAAAAATTCTTAAATAAATTTGTAGTTGCAAAGTCAGTAATTACCACAGCTCTGAGCTCAGTTTGACACTTTTCATTTTTTTTATCCATCTCTTCATTCATCTTCCTAATTTTCTTTCCATCTTCCTCTCCCAGCCTCCATGATATTAGTAGTGTGTGAAGTAATTTCTTCTTCCTCTCTTTTGCACACCCTAGCTGTGCGATCTTGGGCAGATTTCTTCTCTGGTCTCAATTCACTTATTCTACAGCGAGGATCCTAATAGTACCTACTCATAAGAAATTGTGAAACTGGCTATTTTATAGAAAGCGTTTAGGACAGTGCCTGGTCTTGTATCAATAATCTGTTGTCATGGGGCTCATCTCTGTCTGCACCACACCACAGTTTGGGGACACATTTCATAGCTTCTTCCCCTTGAGGCGGAGCACTTGGTAGGACTGGGTAAGGATTGTCCTGCAGGTATCAGCTGGGTCCCCATTCAGCCACCTGGTCCCTTGCTGATGGGAGACCAGTGGTGAAACCTGGTGAATAAATGAAAGGAGGAGGCATTTGTTATCCTAACAAAGAAGTCACCCCCGGGCTCTGGATGGCGCATTAGGTAGCGTGTTAAAAGGCAGGACTTCTGTTGGTACCCCAGGACCTTTGTACAGGGCTGTGTGCCCTGAGCACGGTAAGCAGCGTCTGGCTGCAGCGTGCCCCACGTGGCGCATTGCAGAGTCCCCAACTCAGCCTGACGCCCGTGCTTCTGTCCTGCAGCCCGCAAGTCCAAGAAGCTGGGCAAGTTGAAGGGCCTCCAGGAGGAGCAGCCGCCGCCGCCCAGCCCCGAGGAGGGGGCCACGTACATCGCACCCGCCAAGGAGCCCGCGGTGAACTCCGCACTGGTCCCCCAGCTCTCCAGCATCTCGCGCGCGCTCACGCCGTCCCCAGCCTCCATCCTGGAGAACATCGAGCCTGAGGTCGTGTATGCGGGCTACGACAGCTCCAAGCCAGACACGGCCGAGAACCTGCTGTCCACGCTCAACCGCCTGGCGGGCAAGCAGATGATCCAGGTGGTGAAGTGGGCGAAAGTACTTCCAGGTAGGCGCAGCCTGGGCCAGTGTGTCCCCACGTTGGACACCCAGTGGCTGTGGGGTGCGGGAGGAGTCAGGACAGCGGACTCATTTCTC
The DNA here is from genome assembly GCA_007922755.1 of Pedetes capensis. Taxonomy (NCBI): domain Eukaryota; kingdom Metazoa; phylum Chordata; class Mammalia; order Rodentia; family Pedetidae; genus Pedetes; species Pedetes capensis. The sequence goes on from VMDO01003495.1 coordinate 4,246, forward strand.
CTGAGGGTGTGGGGTGCAGACTTGCATCCTTAGTAGGACAGGCGCGTTGCTCATGTTGGCGACTAAGATGGAAAATCTCATCCCCAAAGCCCTGATGAGGGCTGGGATTTAGCTCAGATGGTAGAGCCCTACTCTGCAGTCTCTCAGGTCCTGAGTTCGATTCCCAGCACTGCAAACATGGGAGAAGGACGTGGCAACCCACTCCCAAGGCAATCCTGAAACAGTCAGCCATTAAAAACCCTATGAGGGTTGCTATGAGTCGGACACAACTCAAAAGCACCTAACCAAAAAAAAAAAAAAAAAAGAACCCATGATGAGGTCAGGTATGCTGTGTCCACCAGAGCACACCCAGCCTGGCTTAGCAGCTCCAAGCCAGGGCCTCGGGAGCCCAGGCCCAGTGGGGCTGTGAGAGACCCCAGCAGTTCTCCTGCCTGAAAAGTCCCACCGTGCCTCCAGCACTCTTTAAATTGTCCTTAAATTTCTCACTTTGGGGTCATTTCCTATGCTTTGGGAAGTTGTTGGCAGATTGTCCTGGGTCATGAAGCCAAAGCAGCTTCTTAGATTACCCATGGTCAGCCAGCAGCCATGACACAAGACTTGGGGGAACCCAGACTCTCAAGCAGATGGGCCCAGGGAAGAAACTACAGCACAGACAATAGCAGTGATAGCCCTGGGAATAAGGGCAAGAAACGAGCGAGGACTCCAGGCCCCTCGTGCGCCAGGTGCCAAGGATGCCCATTCCAGGACGCCCATGCCCATTACGACAGGCCGTGGAGAGCGAGGAGCAGTACTTTTCAAGTACCACAAAGTCACGCCAAAGTCTGTTGCCGTTCTTGCAGATAGACAAGTGCCACCTTCTGAAATTACCCTTCACTGGTGGTGTTCATTGTCCGGTTAACACAGATTCTTCCAGTGTGACCCAGAGTTCAGACTGACATGCCAGGTCTCACTGGACTCTGCAGGTTTCCTTTGTCCCAACCACTCCCCCTCTTTGAATGTTTAGGGTGAATTTAAAATGAAGCATTGAGCAGGGCCAGGCATGGGGTGGGTGCTCTGTAAATGCCCATGGAATTGATTAGAGTCTATTAGAGAAAAGTGGCTGTCAGGGGCTGACTTAAGAAGCCTCTTCCCGGAATGTACTTACATGCTAAGTGTATTTCTGTGATTAATTGTTCTGTTCTTCAGGATTTAAAAACCTGCCTCTTGAGGACCAAATTACGCTAATCCAGTATTCGTGGATGTGTCTGTCATCATTTGCCTTGAGCTGGAGATCCTACAAACATACAAACAGCCAATTTCTCTATTTTGCACCAGACCTAGTCTTTAATGAGTAAGTACCTATTAATTAGTCTCCGTAAAACAAACTGCGGTTATTCGTTATGCTTTTTTAAATATAATTTCTAAACAGATGTACGTGTGTGAAAAAATCTGGTGAAGTGGGCTATTTTTTCCCCAGGGTTGGAGATTGAACTGAGAACGTTGCACACAGGAGGCCAGGGATCTCCCACTGAGTACACCTCACCCCCTTTTAGTTTTAGTTTTATTCATTTTTATTTTTAATTCATTAATTTGTGGTACTTGGAGGTGGGACCCAGAGCCTCGCGCATACTTTGCAAGTGCTCTCCCACTTAGCTGCTCCGCCAGCCCATTTTTCGTTTTTTTAGCTTGTGACAGGATCTCGCTTAGTTTTATGCAGGCTGCCTCTGGCCTCAAACCTGTAATCCTCCTGCCTCCACCTCCCCACTTACTGGGATTACAAGGGTGAGCCACTGTGCCCAGCCCTGTTTTTAGTTTTTATTTTGAGTCAGGTCTTGCTAAGTTACACAGGCTCCCTATGGCCTCAAACTCAAGATCCTCCTGTCTCCACCTCCTGAGTCACCGGGATTACAGGTGTGTGCTACCCTGCCCAGCTTGAAATGGATTGAAGAGTTAAAAACCTACCGGTTTTTGAAAACTTAAAAATTACCTTTTACAACACTGTAATGTACACACTTTTGAGAATATAACTCAGTATATGTAAGTCCTACACGATACTATGTGGGAATTGTCCCCAAAGTTCAGTGATCTAATTGGCGTTGAAAACTCAGTGGGTGCGGAGCCACGGTGAGTAGAAGACAGTCTCTTTTGCTATCTGCTCCAATGGAGAAAACTACCTGATTTCTAGGAAACATGAATGTGGAAAGTGTCAGCATTTTGTGAGCGTCATATAATGGTTCTTTTGTTAACTGTATACAGCTTCTCACTGTGTTTTCATGACAATCATAATTACCCTTCCTTTCAATCATAAAAGAAGCGAAAATGCTACTCTGTACTGAAACATTTCTTCATTTTATGATGGATTTTTAGATTGAAAGAATTTGAATAGTTTTTTTGACTTTGAGTTTCTTCCTTTTTTTATGTTTTAATGCTGTTTATGTTCCACATTAGTACATTTCACTTATGTTCATATTCAGCAGTGCTTCTCTGTAATTGCTGGGTCAGGAAGTGAAAGGGAGCATTGGAATTAGGAAAGGGACCATGGCCATATCCTAGCAGATGGCTCTCTCTAGAGACGTGAAGAGAGGCAACTCAGGAATGAGGAAGCCAGATAACAAGTAAGTTGGAAATAAAAAGAAGACACATATTGCCAAGATATCTTGATAATACCTATAATAATCCACCCAGGAGAACCAGTCACCCCCATGTAGGTTACCACCAGGACAATTTTATTCCGAAGAAGAGCTGGGATATCTGTTGGTTCTCGAGGTCAACCCTCTGTTGGCAATTGTTGTTGTTGTTGTTGTTGTTAGGTGCCGTCGAGTCGGTATCCGACTCATAGCGACCCTCTGTACAATAGGGGAAACACTATTGTCAGTGCTTCTCTGCTGTTCATAGGGTTTTCAATGGCAGATTGATTTTTGGGAGGGGGTTGCCAGGTCCTTCTCCCAAGTCTACAGCTTCTGGTGTTCCCAGGCGGTCTCCCATCCAAGTACTAACCAGGCCCGACCCTGCTTAGCTTCCGAGATCTGACGGGATCGGATGCCACAGGGCTACAGCTGCAGGCCTGTTGGCAATTAGGAAGAATAATTCTAATGCTGTGTACATTTTCACCAAACCCATAAATAGAGCCAAACAACTGATGTGCACGTTTTACTTTGTTTTCCTCAGTGATCCTTAGATATTATGAAATAGCCTGTTTTTAAGTATGTTTTATCAACCAAAAGGGAAAAAAAACCACTCCCAGGGCGGCTCTCGTTTTAGCAGGAAGTGTGAGTAAACAAGAATCTCTTACCGCCTTCTGTGTATCTGCACTGGATTTTGTTTGAACAAAAAGTTCATGTGATCTGGTTAGTTTCTCTAGTATATCTATCATTTTTCATGAAATATAACCTAACATTTGCCGTGTGGTTCAGCGGCATTGGTGACTTTCACGTTAGTGTATGGCCATCTCCGTTGTCCATCTATAGCACTTTCTCATCTTCCCAGGCTGAAACTCTGAACGCATTCAGTGATAACTCTCTATTCTCCTTTCCCCTCAACTCCTCACAACCTCCTTTTTGCCTTCTGTTTATTGCCACCTTTTTTTTGCACATTTTTGCTTCTCGTTGATGTTTTCCCTGTTGAAAATGACCTGAGCTGACTTGCTGTCTGGTGTTGCTAAGCTCAAGAAGTCTGTGATTGTGCCTCACAGAGAAATTATGTGTCTTAGAGAAGCTTCGTTCAGACCTGAGCTAGCGAATCAACAATATGTGCTACATGAGGTGTCTTTGAACAGAAACACACATGGAATGAGATTTTGCATAGATCAGCTGACAGAAGCGTTGTGACCCGAGGTTCCGAGGATCCTTGATGTCCCCTGGGAGCAGTGGTTCGGTCTTCACTGACTCAGGCTCTCCGTGCGGTGTGGAACACACCCACTGAGAACAGAACTCTCCCCCTTCTGCTTCTCCTTCATCTGTTGGTAGACACCAGGTGGTTTTCACCTGCAGATACTGTGAATGATGCTGTTATGAACATGGGTTACAAATAGCCCTCAAGGCACCTATTCCTGATTTCAGTTCCCTTGGCTGTACACCACAGAGTGTCCTTGCTGGGCATATGGTAATTCTGTGTTCAACTTTTTGAGGAATTACCAAGCTGTTTTCCACAGAGGTAGCAGCATGTTACATTCCACCAGCAAAACACGCAAGTTTCTGGCCAGCACTTCTTTTTAATGGTCATCGTAGGAGCTGTGAAGTGGGTGTCTCGTCACAGTTCTGATTTGCATTTGTCTAATGACATGCTGAATGGGCATTTCTATACATTCTTCGGGAAATGTCTACTCAAGGTGTTTTCCCAGTTTCAATCAGATTGTCTGTCTCTTCATTCTTTGGTTATAGTTCTTTATGTATTGTGGGTATTACATCCTTATGTGATATACAATTTATAGCTATTTTTTTGCAACTGTAGGTCATCTTTCCACTCGAGAGTGTCCAGTCCAATTTCCCTATTTCTCCTTCCTGTTGCCTTTACTTTTGGTGCCATCTTTACTGTGTCTGCAACACTGGCCTTAAACATAAGTAAGATCGAGTGCCTGACACAGAATCAGGGAGTGTCTCACTCTATTGTACACAGGGTCACTATGAGTCAGACCCGACTTGACGGCACATAACAACAACAGCATACATAATACATTAAGTCTAACATCTTAGTGTAAAGGGTCCAAACAAAGAACATAATTATAAGAATCTTTTTTAACAAATGAAAGTGAGGGGAGAGTACCTTATATTTGAAAGTTTCACTGGTAACCTTCTTGAAGTCATAGTGATGTTGTTAGGTGCCATTGGGTCAGGTCTGACTCATAGCGACCCTGTGTATAACAGAACAAAATGCTCTCTGGCACTGTGCCATGCCCGGCACTATTGTCAGTGCTTCTTTGTTGTTGTTAGGCGCCATCGAGTCAATATCTAACTCATAGCAACCCTACGTACAACAGGGGAAGCACTATTGTCAGTGCTTCTCTACTGTTCACAGAGTTTTCAATGGCGGATTGATTTTTGGGAGTGGATTTCTGGGGCTGTCTCCCAAGCCTACAGCACCTGGTGTTCCCAGGCAGTCTCCATCCAAGTACTAACCAGGTCCGACCCTGCTTAGCTTCTGAGATCTGATGGGGTCAGTAGCCACAGGGCTATGGCTGCAGGTGCTTCTTTGCTATTCAGATGGTTTTCAGTGGTGAATTGTTTCGGGAGTGAGTTGCCAGGTCCTTCTCCCTAGCCTACAGCACCCGGTATTCTCAACCAAGGACTAACCAAGTCAACTCTGCTAAGTTCCTAGATCAGGCAGGATTGGATGCTAGGGTGAAGTCACAGACTCTGCCTTAATCATTTTTGAGTTTCTAGTACCTAGCATTGTGCTTGTAAATATTTGCAGAACAAATGAATTATTGAACAAGTGATACCAACAATCTATTAATCAGTCAAAAAGAGGCTTTCTAAATCTGTTCTCCTGATGACGAGAATGAAGAGGTGCCATACGGCACTGCGTTATCTTCATGAACAAAGACACTATTGTATTTAAAAGAGAGAAACAAAAATTAATATTTGGTCATTTGTGTCAGACTTCAGCTTTGACATGAATCTGAAATTTTCTAATGATCTTATCCTGCAGCTGGAATTAGCGATATTGGAGCTGGAAGAAAGGCAGGAAGTAGGGTGTAATAAAGGAAACGTTCTCTTCAGTATTTTTTTTTATTAAACATTGAGGTGAAAATATGAGTTAATACTTTAGTACAGAACTTCTTATTATAATTTCAAAACTTTTCAGATGTGTTAAATGATTAATTATTCAATCTTATATGGAAGCAACGTACCATATATTGCTACGGATTACTGCAACTATTCAAACTGCTCATCGATTCTACACATATATTAAAACTCCCACTTAAGCCTGTAATGAAAGCTTCTCAATTTTTTTTTTCTGAAACAAAGGTTCAGTGTATTTCTCTTTTAAAGCTTGGCCAATATTTTTAAGTTAAAAGTCTTTTGAATGCTTATATATACTGTCTTAAGTAGCAGCCCAGTAAAGATGTGTTTGAGGGGTGGGTCTTTCACTGTCTGCATAGTGTGAGCTTTATATTGTTTTGGACCCAAGGCTGTTGGAGGGACCCCTAAGTCCCAGTGCTACCTCCCTGACCTGAGTCCTGAGCGACCCCTGGGGGAAAGACTGACTCAGCTGACTAGCCGAGGAGTGAGGTCCGCCCGCGCTGTCCTGCTCTGAAGCCTGGCCCTGGAGGCATTGGCACCACTAGAAAGCAGGCAGCTGGGTTCCGTTGCTTTAAGTCAAGGTTTCCTGGTGTGCCCTTCACCTCCTTTGGGTTTCCAGAGACTGGGGCATCGCGCTGGCACCGTCCAGCTGTGCTCAGCCAGGGCTCTTCCTGGGCCCCAATGACCGCTGCACTGCTCCCTGCTGCGTGGACTCGGGTGGAAGTGTCCTCAAGTGGCTGGGTGGCTGGAGCCGCAGGGTGACAACACCCCTCCACCTGGGCTGCTGCGGTGACCTCGGTGTCTGGATACTTGGTGCAGCAGGACCGGTGGGTGACAACGGCCAGCTCTCCCTTCGCTCACAGAGAGGTCGTGTGGGTTAGGGAGGCTTCGTGCAGGCAGGTGCTGCTGGCCAGGGTGCCTTGCTAAAGAGTCGGCACTCGCTGTCTGAACAGAGAACCCCGTGAAGCCAGACTGGACGTAGATCAGCTGACAGCAGTGCTGTGCCTGAGGCCGGGTGGCCCCTGCCCTGGGTTCCCCTGCACTGGGTGGAATGGCCGATGCTGGCGGAGTTGGTGCCCACGGTGCCTCGTGGAACCACCTATGGATCAACGGTTCAGCACCGTTCACCTCTCCATCCCCCTGCTGTGGTCCCTCTGGAGCTGTGACTGATGCCACTGGGGGCACAGCTCCCTGTCACAGCTGCTCAGCTTCCCCTCCCTGTCCCCATTCGCTTCCCTTCCCACCTCTTTCCCTTCAGGACTTCTAGCTTCCCTTCGGCTCCATGGGGCACTGCCCTGGGACTCCTCTGTCTCCATGGTGTCTAGAAGGTGACCCTTCTCCCTCCCTGCCTCTGCTTCCTCTGGCTCCTGCCTTTCTCTCAGCATCAACCCCCCGCCCCCAGCTCTTTTCTTCCCGTCACTGCAAAAATAGCCTGTTAGGGGCCCTCGAGTTGGGTCTGACTCATAGCCACCCTATGTACAACAGAACGAAACACTCCCTGAGGCTGTGCCATGCCCTGCACTATGTCAGTGCTTCTCTGCTGTTCATAGGGTTTTCAATGGCTGATTGTTTTGGGAGTGGGCTGCTGGGTCCTTCTCCCAAGTCTACAGCACCTGGTGTTCCCAGGCAGTCTCCCATCCAAGGGCTAACCAGGCCCAACCCTGCTTAGCTTCTGAGGTCTGACACCATCGGTGCCAGGGCTGTGGCTGTAGACGGGCAAAAACAGCAGCCCTCTGAAATTTTATTTCCTCTTTTTTCTTTAATTCTGGATAAGTATGAGGGAGTAAACTTTAGCTTCAAACTAATCCTTTCCTGTCCCTTATCTTTTTATTGTACCCTGTGAAAACCCAGGCTTTCCCAGCAGCTGGAGGGCCAAGGTCCACAGCAGGTGATCTGATCATCCTGATGGTCAGATGGCATTGGTGGCGTCCCCTTCAGGTGATGCACCCTAATTCCACCCACTGCCTCCTCTTCCCCACCTGGCCCTTGGAGGTAGTTGAGTCGGAGACTCCTGAATAAGGAAAAACTGTCTTAAGTAGAAAGCATCAGTCCCTTCTGCAGAGGGCAGAGGCACCATGGAAGGGAATTTTGATTCCTTTGCACAAAGGTAGGGTATGATCTCCTTATACATCTGAAAGAAAAGGCAGAGGAAGTCCAGGGGAGAGTGCCATGGGCCTGAGTAGGGTTTATAATCGACAGTCAAGAAAGAGCCACTCAGGTGTACATGTGGACAGAGGAAATACAGGGTCGGTCCCCTAAGCAAGGTGTTCCCCACACTCTGCTATCCTTTTTTAAAGTGTATTTCTTCCCCTTTCTCAACCTTTCTGAGTGGTAAGAATGAGACTGGGAGCCGGGTACGGTGGCAGATCCCTGTCATCCCAGCACTCAGGGGCGGAGGTGGGAGGATCAAGAGTTAAAGACCCACCTGGGTGACACAGTGAGACCTTTAAAAAAAAAAAGTGACTTTTTATCCCAAATGATTATTTATTTAGGTCCTAGGGATTGAGCCAAGCGCACCCTTGCGTGCTAAACACCAAAGCGCTCACTGTACCAATGAGCCACATTGGTACCAGATCGCTTTATAGCAGATTTTCCCATACCATCAATTTTGAGGGGTGTTATGTTCTCTGTATACTTACCATCTGCAACCATAGCGTCCGATCCCATCTGATCTCGGAAGCTAAGCAGATTTGGGCCTGGTTAGTCCTTGGGAGACTGCCTGGGAATGCTGGGTGCTATAGGATTAGGGGGCTGGGATTTAGCTCAGTTGGTAGAGCGCTGCGCTGCAGTCTTTGAGGTCTCGAGTTCAATTCCCAGCACTGCAAAAATGGGAGAAGGGCCTGGCAATCCACTCCTAAGCCAATCCTGATACAGTTGCCATTGAAAACTCTATGAGGGTCGCTATGAGTCGGATACTGACTAGAGGGCACCTAACAACAACAAATAGGATTAGGAGAAGGACCTGGCAGCCCACTCCCAAAATAATCTGCCATTGAAAACCCTAAGAATAGCAGAGAAGGCTTGACATAGTGCTGGGCATGGCACAGTCTCTAGGAGTGTTTCGTTCTGTTGTACATAGGGTGGCTATGAGTCAGACCCCACTTGACAGCACCTAACAGTAGCAGTAATGATACACTAATCACTGCAAATACCCTGTAAACTCCTAGAGTGCAGAAAGTATACCCTGACAAAAGGCTTTATACTTAAATGACACTCAGTAACTCATTTTGGTGTGTTAATGAGTGTTCTTTCTGGGACAAGGGTCAGAAGCAAGATTCCTGATGTGGATTTCCTTTCTCCTGCTTTTGGGACTTAACATCTGAACTTGATGAAAAGGACTCATTTTTGTAGACTTCTTCCAACTTTTGCATTAAGAATACGGCCGTATGTTATTATTTCCTGCATGATTTTCTTGTAGTGTACTTGAGAAATTTCTCAAGAAATTAATGAAGCTGGGAAATTGCCAGTACAGTAGGAAATTAAGGGAAAACAAATAAAAGGCCGCAAATAGAATGAATTGTTTAAGCCGCCTATGACTATATTGGGGTCCCACAGAGTAGGAACGATACAGAAATGCAGCCCCACCTTGCTCTGGCTAGCTGGTGGGAGCTACTTTTCATTTCGAAGAAAAGTCAAAAGCAGTTGAGGATCACATTATCTGTAAAAGGCTCGGTGTGTCTCATATTAGTGAGTTGCTGTTCTTCAGTTAATGTGCTCAAGGGCTTTGCACACTTCAGCTAGACGTCGTCTTCAGTATAAACTAAAATCACTGCAGTAAATTTCTTCCATGAAAATTTGAGAAATAAAGAAGAAAATTTTTTTTCTGTAGTGATCTTGTTGCAAGATTGGGTCATGTGACAAGAAATGAGCCAGGCAAAACGAGGGAGGGTTCTGGGCTTCACCCTTGGACAGGTGGTCCCGACAGCACTGTCCTGGCCGTACACAGGGCCCATCTGATTTGCGTCCACATGTGTGGTGTTGTCTGAGCTTGGGCTTAGACACTTGGTATCGTATCACACACTGGAGGAGAAGTTGGTCTTACGTTAGCCCCCACATTCACCCGAGAGCGCTGAGCTCACGTAGGAGAGCTGTGTGTAGAGGGCTCTGGTTCAAGTGTTTGGCTTTATTCTGGAAGAAACCAGTGGAAAATGGAGGGGAACAGTCACCACCAGAAATGCCCCCTGTGGAACCCCACACAGGAGCCTCAGGTGTGGCAGCCTGGCCTCCCTTGTAACAGCACCCCAAGGCCCTGGAGGCTGAGACGCGCAGAGCTTTGATGGAGTGAACGGAGCTGGCGGCTGAAGAGCCCCACACTTCCTTTCCCCGCAGCCTCGGCCTCAGTCTCCTCTCCTCCAGCGTGGACACGGTGGTCCCACAGTGATAATCGGGCAGGGGAAGGGGGATCCGAAGGCCTCAAGCTTGTGAAAGGTGATAGGCCGACCTCTGTCTCCAACGCACAATTTAATCTTCCCAACCTCTGTGAGGCTGCAGTGTATTTTCCCTCCTCTTCTAACGATGAGACCAAATTTTCAAGTTTTGAACCCAAGTGTCCCTCAGTCCAAAGCTCAGGATTTTCCAGCTACCATCAAGGCTGTTGCATTGATGATGGATTTGGTTTTCTAGACTACAGTGTAAACCTCTGGAGTCCCATGAAGGCTCAGATGATGATGTGAGATGCCATCAAGTCAGATCCAACTCATAGTGACCCTGTTTATGACAGAATGAATACTCCCCGACACTGTGCCAGGCACATGATCTTTTATGTTTAAGCCCATTGTTTCAGTCATACTGTCCATCCATCTAGTTAAGGTTTTTTTTTTTTTTCCCCATTGGCCAGTCTCCCAAATATGACGACCTGCCACAGGAATTGGTCCATCCTGACAACATGTCCAAAATATGTAAGATGCAATCTAGCAGTCCTTGCTTCCAAGGAGCACTCTGGTTGCACCACTTCTAGAACAGATCTCTTGGTTCTTTTGATAGCTCATGGTGTATTTAGTATTCATCTCCAGCACCATAACTGAAAAGCGTCAGTTCCTCTCCTGTCTCCCTTTTTTTATGTCCAGCTTTCGTAAGTATATGACGTAGCTGAAAATATCATGACAGGAGTCAGGTGCACCTCGTCTTCAATGTGACATCTTTACTTTTCATCACTTTAAAGAGGTATTTTGCAACAGCTTTCCCCAGTGCAGTGCATCTTTTGATTTCTTTACTGCTACTTCCATGGGTGTTGATTGTAGACTTAAGTAAAACAAAATCTTGGACAACCTCAATCTTTTCTCCATTCATCATGAAGTTGCGTACTCACCTAGTTGTGAGGATTTTTGTTTTTTTGATGTTGAGGTCCAATCTGTACTGAAGGCTGTATTCTTTAATCCTTTTCAATAAATGTTTAAAATCTTCTTCCCTTTCAGCAAGCAAAGTTGTGTCATCTGCATAACACAAGTTGTTAATGAGTCTTCCTACAGTTCTGATGCCACATTCTTCTTCATAAAGTCCAGCTTCTTCAATTATTTGCTCTGCATTGAGATTGAAGAGATACAGTGAAAGGGTATAGGCCCAACACACATCTTTCCTGACTTTAAACCAGGCAGTGTTTCCTTGTTCTGTTCTAATGACTGTCTCCTGGTCCATGTACAACTTAGCAAGATGCTTTCTCAGAATAAAATAAAAGATGGGCTGGAGGTGTAGTCCAGTGGTAGGTAGAGCACTTGCAGAGTATGTGCAAGGCCCAGGTTTTAACCCCCAAGTACTATTAGGGAAAAAAATATATAAAAACACCATTGGGGATTCCACTGACTTTCCATTGATGTAAATTATATCTGTTGTTATTCACTTATATTAGAAATGAAAAAGCTGGGTGTGGTGGCGCACACCTGTAATCCCAGTGGCTTGGGAGGCGGAGCCAGGAGGATCGCGAGTTCGAGACCAGAGGAAGTCTGCGTAACTTAGCGAGACCTTGTCTCAGAAAGTAAAGGAAAAAAAAAAGGGCTAGGGGTGCAGCTCAGTGGTCCAGCACTTGCGGAGCATGCAAGTGCAAGGGCCTGGGATCAACCCCCAGTACCATAAAAAAAAAAAAAAAAGAAAGAAAAGAAAACAAAAATCCTAAATACTGATTTATGAATTCATTTAAAAATAACAGTTACAAACACACTGCATATTCTATAAATAACATGACATCCATATTTTTTGCAAAACAGCTGTTCCCCCATGCCCCCCCCCCAAAAAAAAAGCCTCAGGAGGTTGGCATTGCTTTGGCTTTTTGCAAATCTCTTTAGTCTGGCTGAAATGGTAAGCGCTGCTGTAAGAGTTCCCTGCTTCTTACCTTCAGGCTGTTGTGATCGATTGTTTGGGGCAGAACATGTGAAGAGAAGCCTTACAAAGATACGCAATTGGAAAGGAGGCAACGTTTGCAGGTGCCCTGGAGTCCTCAGACCATACTCTGAGAACTACTAGAACGTTGTTATTGTCGTTAGGTGCCCTCGAGTCAGGTCCGACTCATAGCGACCGTATGTGCAACAGAATGAAACACGCTCTGACACCGTGCCAGGCACACGATCTTTTTTTATATTTAAGCTCATTGTTGCAATCACCATATCAATCCATCTAGTAGAGGGTTTTCCTTTTCTTCATTGACCTGCCACTCTCCCAAACATGATGTCCCTCTCCAGGAATTGGTCTCTCCTAACAACGCGTCCAAAGTATGTGTCTCGCCATCCTTGCTTCCAAGGAGCACTCTGGTTGCACTTCTTCTAGGACGGATCTGTTGGTTCTTTTGGCAGTCCATGGTATATTCAGTATTCATCTCCAAACTATTAGAATAGATTATCTTTAAATTCAGCCCGTACTCTGATTTTGTGTGGTCTTGGGGAAGCTTCACTTGAGGTCTGGGTCTTCATTTCTTCATTCAAGAAAGACTTAGTAATCCATATTTCAGATGTCCAAACATAGTCTGTGTACTTAAACCTTTTCAGTCTCATGGTAAAATATCCACTGAGCCTACTATGTGCCTTTATTTACTTGACACTTTCTTGTGCATTGTGTCACGTATAGACAGTCGCGTCTTCAGTCAGGTGTGGCTGTTACTCTTTCTTAAGTTATGCATCTGCTTCTGGCAGAGAAATCCCCAGAATCTTATCCAAGACCACTTGGATGTGGAAAGTAGGGCCTCAGGGTTGAGCCTAGAATTCTGTTTATCTCATCTCCCTTCATCAGCAAAACCTGGGAGGTGGAAGGGTCTCAGAGGTGTCCAGCCCTGTGGTTTATAGCTTTGTCATTCTTCTTCACCAGCGAGACACCTTATTTTTGCAGCTATGAGAACTTGTGGTTAGAATGAGGTTTTTTAAAGGGGGTAATATTATAAGTGAATATCCTCATCACTTCCCCTAATGGGAGATCATATCTATGGCTCAGCTAAAAAAAATATGAACAATGACTAGCAGTTTCTCAATCAGTAGTAAATACAGACAATGTCTACAACACGCAAGGCACCGTGGTGGCCACCGTGAGGAAGCAGAGGAGCCGACGGCACCGTGTCCATCCTCCAGCGTCTTATGCAGTGGTTGGTGAATTGCTGGACGAGTAAGATATACGTGAATGGTGGACTGCCGAGAGAAAGCCAAATCGCGAACAGGTTGTGCGGGCAGTGCTCTAGAAACAAGAAGGGAAATGATTGTTGTGGACAGACGTGGTCAAGGCGCGTGGCCTGACAGAGCCGTGAAGCTTGCCAGGCCGTATTGTCTGTTGAGAGGGTCAGCTGAGGCCAGGCCTAGGGAGGGGACGGTAAGGTGCAGGTATGGGAAGCTGCTCCTGACAGGCACAGGCACAGGCACAGCACTAAAATCCAGGGTTGCAGCCATCCACCCCCAGGGCAGGCAGACCTGTGGCTTTGCTCAGAGTTGTTGTTAGGAGCCCTCGAGTCAGTATCCGACTCATAGCAACCCTCATAGGGTTTTCAGTGGCTGTTTCGGGATTGCCTTGGGAGTGTATTGCCAGGTCCTTCTCCCATTTTTGCGGTGCTGGGAATTGAACTCGGGACCTCAGAGGCTGCAGAGCAGCTCTCTACCAGCTGAGCTAAAACCCAGCCCTTGCTCAGAGTGGAGAGGGTTATTCACCCCGTGCCAGTGTTCCCCAGCTGTGCTCCCTCCCATCCTCCCTCACTCCTCCACCACTGACTTCCCCATTGGCCCTGTAGCCCTGCACTGTTTCTCTGGCAGAGCAGGACAGTCACCACGTCTTAGCGTTTATTAAATAAAAGTGTTACATCCCATTGTCTTCACGTTAAGCATGTGGACTCTAGACTCTGGAGTCCTCTAGACTCTTCCAGAGGGAAGAGAACCGACTGGACAAGTTTGCTTTTTTCTGCCCTTATACACTTCAGTGCTGCACTCTCTGGGGTGGTTAAACTAAACGGACAACGTTCTCTGCGAGCTCCGGCAGGCTTGGTCTTGACACCGCTGGGATTTCTGTTCCCAGAACTGCATGATGGGACGACGTTGCTTCAGCGGTGTTACTGGTTTCCCTGACCGCGTGTCTCGGTCTGTTTGTGCTCTGTAGCAGAATATGGGAAACCGAGTCATCCTTTTCTCACCGGGGGCTGGGAAGTCTCTCAGGTCGCGATGGGAGCAGGGGTGGTGTCCGGCAAGGGCCCCTGGAGGCCTGCAGGGTGGCACCTTTCCCTCTGCCCTCCAGAGGGCCTCTCGCCGTTTCCCCAGGGAGGTGGGAGGGCCGAACTTGCCTGCCCAGCCCTGTGATGAAGGCCCTCGTCCTGCACGCCACTCGCCTCCTAGCGGCAATTACATCTCCACATGGGATTTATAGGGGCGGTGACACCGAGCCACAGTGCTGCTGTGCCTTTTCCTTGCCGCCGCCGGCCGCTCCCCCTCTGTTCCCAGGGTCACAGTGTGGGGGTCGCCCTGGGTGCAGTGCCCGCTTTGGCTGGCCAGGTCGCTGAGAGCCAGAGCTTGGCAGGGCCGGGTCCAGTCCTGCCAGCCCGGGGCACAGGGAACTCACGCTGGCCTTGTTGGCCTTAGGCTTCATCGTACGCAGGCTATGAACCCCGACACCCAGTGAGGCCGGCATCCATCACAGAGGAGAGACAGCGTGGTCGCTCGGGGTGGGTCTGGTCAGCCGCTCCCAGGATGTCAGAGGGACGGGAGACTGGGAGATGCCCGCCGTTTACCTCCCAGCTGTCTTGACTGGGAAGATAAAGAGGATGAGAGGAGCATAGGCTTCATGTGCCTCCTTTGTGGGTCATGGAGGTCACTGTTGGCGGGGTGGCCCGGTGCTGTGGCGCTGCCTTTACCCAGCACTGAATGATGCAGTGGTTCATAATGTCCTGAACAAAATCTGCTTCGTGACAGATGTTCAGAATCGGTAATAAGGAAGGGCACGTGGCTGATCTCTAACACATGAATCGAGTTGAACAGTTTTTTTCCTTGGTCTTCTGGCAGACCGTGTATCAGCTCATAGAATGATTCCAACAAGCAAATAGCCCCCCCACACCCCCGCTTTCATCCAGAACTGTGGTGCCCGTGAAGGTGTCTTCTGGGGTCCAGTTTTATTGATGAGTGTGACAGTGTCTGTGACGACAGTCTCTGGAGCGTGGGCTGTTTTCTTTCCGCACAGTAAGGCTTTCGCAATAGAACACACCTGTGACCTCGTAACGCAAATGCGGGTGCCCCCGACCTCCCCACACTCGCTACCATCACCTCTGCAGGCGCGAGCCTCTGCGGTGGCCAGGGAGGCACAGCTGCACACCCAGGCTTCATCGGAGCAAATGCCCTTATCTTATGGCAGCTCCTGGGTGCTAGAAGGATATGACCTTTGCTTCAGGAAGAAGATGACGCCATGAGGGGCTGGTTGATACAAATCTTTTTTTGTTGTTGTTTTTTGGTAGTAGAGAAATGTGCTTTGCTGCCACCCTTTACCCAAATGGTGGTCTGGTAGCATTTCTCACTGAGCAGGTGACATTGTTCACACGCTGGAACCTCAGTAGTTGTCAAGTAGGAGCCTTGCGTTTTTACGGCCCCCTCATGTGTGTGAGGAAACTGCTCATTTGCTGAAATTAAACGATGTCTTTGAGTTTTTACCCAGAATGCCATGACAGCCTAGAGAAAGGTTTCTGTCTTCTCTTCAACCGCCTGAAGACTGAGGATCATTAAAATTCCAGAAATTTAATATAGAAGTCCTCAGCCTATAAATATGAGCCCTGATGATTAAAAAGTAAAATAACATCTTGTCTGGATGCAGTGGGGCATGCCTGCAATCCCAGCGACTCGGGAGGTGGATCCCGGAGAATGACAAGTCCGAGGCCAGAGGCAGCTTTTGTAACTCAGTGAGGCCCTATCTCAAGGTAAAAGAGTAAGGAGTTGGTTGAGGTGTGGCTCAGTGGCAGAGCGCTTGTAAGGCATGTGTGAGGCCCTAGGTTCAACGCCCCTCCCAGTAATGCCAAAAAAAAAAAAAAAACTTTCGCTAGAGAATATTGCCCTTTGTATCCTTTCTATGTATACATTTGTCCCTTTGAATCCAAGGGGCATTGGGTCCAGGACCCCGGTGGATACTAAACTTTGTGGATATTCAAGTCCTTTTTATAAAATGGTATCATATTTGCACATACTTTGTACTTTGAATCATCTCTAGATCACTTATAGGCTGGAATTTAGCTCAGTTGGCAGAGTTCTGCTTTCTCTGTGTACCCAGGTTCAATCCCTAGCACCCGCAGGACAGGAGAAAGACTTGGCAATCCACTCCTGAAGCAACCCCAAAACAATCAGCCATTGAAAATCCTATGAGCGTTGCTAAGAATGGGACCTGACTCCAAGGGCACCACCACCACCAACAGATTACTTATAATATGTAAATTCATGCAAATGCTGTTGTCCTACTGCCTTGTTTTGGGAATAAGGATTTTTATAAAAAGTTTGTATATGTTCAGATGGAGTTTTTGGGTCCACGATGGGTTGAATCCGTGAGTGCGAGGCCCGTGGATAGGGAGGTCCAACATTATAGCAACTGCGCCCATGACCTTAGCACAGCCAGCGTTTCCTCAGAGTCCCTGAGGTTCCACGCATGCTTCTCTATGTTTGAACCTTAGTCTGGTGGTGAAGAATACGGGCGCCCAGCCCAGGCTGCCCCAGTTCATGTCCTAGAGAACAATTGTCACAGAACCTCGGCCTTTCCAAACAGGTTTTGGGATCATAGTTTAGTTGAGAACTACAGTTAGGGCATACATAAACTTCCTTACAAATCTGAGAATTAAAAAAATCAGTTTGCTAAATCTTCAACTGCCCGGTTAATTCCTACTAGAAGAGGAATTTCCACTACCAGTGGGCAGTGTGTGTGGCTGGCACAGAGGCCCCACTGCTGGCACAGATCATAGGCGGGGAACTGGGTTGCTTTTATTTATTTATTTTTCTTTTCTTTTTTTCCCCAACACTGTAGAGTTGACCCCAGGACCCTACACATGCTTTGCAAAGTGCTCCACCACTGAGCTGCACCCCTTCTCCCTTTTCTATTTTTTATTTTGAGACAGGGTCTCACTAAGTTGTGCAGGCCGCCACTGGCTGCAAACTCATGATCCTCCAGCCTCAGCCTCCATAGTCGCTGGGGTGACAAGCACACACCACCATGCCTGGCTTCTTTGTTTATTTGTTCACTGTGGTGCTGGGGATCAACCCCAGGACCTTGCTATTCCAGGAAGCACTGTACCGCTGAGCCCCACCCCTGCCCTTTGTAATTCCTTCCTTATGATCCTGGCAGTCTGCTGTGTCCCCATGGCACTTTATAGTGGGTTCTCTCACCACATAGGGCAGGAGCAGGTGTGGCTCAGGTGACCCAAGAAGTAATATCCCACAAAGTCACTTCACATTCACTTTTAAAAGTGTATTGTTACTTGTGTGGGAACACTGACAATGTGAAGAATGTTAACACTGAACCTTCGGTGAAGCCCATGTAACTTATCATAGACGCCGTCATTTAACTCTGATGGGGGGCTACGGCAGCAGGTTTTCTTTCTGCTGCCAAAAACATGTTTCCCTATACCCAAAAGAAGCCGCTGGCTATATTCAGTATCTAAAAAGCTGTAGTACGAAGGAATGTTTTAGACAATACTTCAGGTAATATTTACGGGAAAGCACCTTCTCCCCACACATCCAGAGCTGTAAATGGTGGTCGCCACGTAACCAGGCCCCTTCTGGATGTTTAGATTGTCACGTGTTATTTTCAGTATCCATTGAAGTCGGTGGAAATGGTGATGCTGAAGTCCAAGGGCGGTTCTATGAAAACATACCCGTGTTGGAACATAAATCAAAGTGACAGAACATTGAGTTGGCTTTTAACTGCTGGAATCGACCATAAGAAATTAACAGAGAATGGGTGAGTGTTCTAGAGAATGCTCCTCTAAGACATTAGTCCAGGGGAGCAAAGCAAAGCACAGACAGCAATCGCCAGTGACTTCTAGACCTTAGGGTGGAGTTCTACCCTGACTGTTGACCACAACTGGCTGAATGGCCCTCCTCCAGATAGATCTTGCCAGTCAAGGAAAAATCTCACAAGACCAAGACCGTAAAAAAAAGTAAAAATAGCTGGGCGTCTTGGCGCACACCTGTAATCCCAGCGACTCAGGAGGGGGAGGCAGGAGGATCACAAGTTCAAGACCAGAGGCAGTCTGCGTAATTTAGCGAGACCCTGTCTCAAAAAGTAAAAATATGGGCTGGGGGTGCAGCGCAATGGTCCAGCACTTGCAGAGCATGCAAGCATGAGGCCCTGGGTTCCACTGCCAGTACCCCCTCCCCCCCCCCAAAAAAAGTCAAAAACAGTAAACCAGAATAGTTGCCCAAAATGAGGTCATTTTTATTCTAATTAAGGTGTGAAAGGAGAAAAAAAAACTTCTGCATATTGGCCTTTTTCTTCTTTTTGTCTTTGTTGTTTTTTGGTTTTGTTTTCTTAGAAAAATAACAAGCCTCAGAGCGAGACCTTCTGTTAGTGACCATGGAACAAGGTGTTAGATTTGTTCAGACTGGACGCTGCGTGCAGTCACAGATGGCAGGTTGGATCTTTCAGGTCCGCTATGATCTGAAGGTATTTAACTCTCTGTTGTGAGACTTGGCCGCTGTTGCTGCTGCATAGTAACAATGTAGCACAGGCCTTCCTAGAGGAGGTTTATCCAGATAGAACATTAGCAAGCAAGCTTATTGGCAGGCCTCCTCTGAGATTCAAAAGACCTGAGGAAGTTAGCCTTGATTAAGCATTGCTTTGTTTTGTTGATATCTACAAAGAAAAGAACAGTTGAAAGACTGTAAAATCCACTGGATTTGCCTAGTCTCAGTTGCTTCCCGATGTTTATTTGCTACTCCTGTGAATGTGAACCTACGCACCATATAACAACCAATATAGAAAGACATACGCCCTGCCATTGAGAAGAGGAACAGGGACCACGAGCGGGGGTCACTAGAGTTCATCGAGGGGCTGGTGTGGCATGTTTCAGAATTCTCTTTTTGTCATTCCTTCCCAAGTAAAGTGATTTCTTACATACCTAAGAAGTATTTGGTTGATGAGGTGCAGTTTAGTGCAGTATTGCTAAAGGTTCTTCACCCTTTGACTACCGTTGGGACCTCTTGTCAAAAAGTGTGTGTATGAATTTGACAGAAAATCCAGAAAGTGGTGGAAAAGGTATTTGATAAACTCATTATGCATTCCAATGATTTTGCTAATTGCATTCTTGTCTTGTTCCTTGTAGTGAAGAGTTTCTGGAAATAAAATACTTACTGTCATATATTTTGATTTGAAATTGGTGGTCAAAGGGTTAAGTAAGAAAATGTCACGGTACTTTTCATAGGTTCCCATAGGTGGGAGAGTGGGGAGCCTCCTGTGCTTTGGCATTTGTAGAATCAGCCAGTGTGAAGGGATCACATTTATTAAATGTGAATTTGTGGAAAGAGAAAGGTGCCATGAAGGTAGCTCTATCGTCCCTTCCCCTTAGGGCGCCAACACTACAACAAACAGGACTTTGAGGGACTGCTTCTGGGTGACCTTTTGAAATCATGGTTTATTAAAGAATTTTTACCCTTCCAGCTTTCAAAAAGCATTGAATGAAGCTTGCAATAAAAGCGCTAATATTAAAAACCTATCAAGACACGAAAAGACAAAGGCAAGTTGTAAAAGTAGAGAAAAAAAGATAGTCCATACACTATAAAAGAATAAAACACTTGAACCAAGAAAAGTCATAACTAAAGATAAACTTAATTTCTTCATTCCCACAAGATCACAGATTGCAGACTCATTTTCTTTACATTTTCAAAACCTTTTTGGTAGTGATAAAATATATGAAAGATTTACCATCTTGAGCCTCCTAAGTGTGCAATTCAATAGGAGTAAGTGTAGTCACATTGTTGCACAGCCAATCTCCAGAAGTTTTTCATCTTGTAAAACTGAAGTTCTGTACCCATGAATCAACAAATCTCCATTCCTACCTCCCCCAGCTCCTGGAAAGCAGCATTCTGCTTTCTGTGAGTTTGACCGCCATGAATATCTCCTGCAAGTGAATGGCACAGTAATTGTCTTTCGGTGACTAGCGTAGTTGACTTGGTATGCCAAGCGAGGGTTCATCCATGTGATAACATTGGTGGGAATTTCCTTCCTTTTCAGGGCTGAATATGTTTTGCACTGTATGTATGCACCGCATTTTGTTTAGCCATTCATCTCTTGATGGACACATGGGTCTCTGCTGCCTTTTGGCCACTGTGCACACTGTTCCCATGAATGTGGGTGTGCAAAGGTCTTCAACTGATGTGGTCTCAGTTCTTGCAGAGATTCTTTAAGTAGAAGTTAGCTTTCTAAGCTGGGTGCGGTGGCCCACGCCTGTAATCCCAGCAGCTCAGGAGGCAGAGGCAAGAGGGTCACAAGTTTGAGACCAGAGGCAGGCTGCATAACTTAGTGAGACCCTGTCTCAGAAAAGTAAAAAATGGTCTGGGGGTGCAGCTCAGTGGTCCAGCACTTACAGGGCATGCAAGCGCGAGGCCCTGGGTTCAATCCCCAGTACCACCAAAAAAAAAAAAGAAAGAAAGAAAAGTCTTTTCTAAGCCCACAGTTGAAGATCAGTGTATCACCTGAATGTCCTGATAAGACTGATGAGCAATAAAACCTGGAAGTCACCCCCAGAAGCTGTTTCGCAAAGGTGTGGAGGTCTTCCACCAGGTGCCATTTCTTGGGGCAGAGTTGTGTGGAGGCGAAGTGTTCAGCACCACCTCTGTGAAACGCGAAGCCTCGCAGGCCTGCTGCTGAGAACGGCAGGGGTAACGCCCAGGAGACCATTAGGGAGCAAGGGTTAGGCGTCCATCTGAAACTGCACCCCAGAGGTGGACTCCGCTGAGCCCTCGTCAAGATCAATGCAAGAGAATTAAAAATGGAGGTTGCTGACAGACTCTGAAAAGGGCAGACGGGAAGTTCAGACATCCTGCAGACGTCCGTGCCCACTGTGCAAGGCTACCGCAGGGCTCTCTGCAGGCTTCTGGGCTAACATGTAGCACATGTGGGTCGTGCACGTGCCCACAGCCAGGGGTGTTCTGTAGTTTGAATTTATCGAACATGTGCTTGTATCTGAGTAGCACGCAGTTATGATCCTAAGATTGCATTTATGGGGCAGTAATTCCCCCATCAGCCATTTCCACATCGATCTCCAGATACCTGGATGACCATGCTTCGGAATAATTTTTATTTTAGTACTGTAAGCCAGTACCTGAATCCCGAAGTGAGAGTGTGCCATTGGCCATAGGTTCAGTGGATTGTCCTTGTAAAACAGGGGCACACTACTGGCACATGATGGTGGCAAGATGGCCTGCGTCCTGTTGATACAGAAGTTGTTCTTACTGTTTAGGCACCAAGGTAAAAGCAGGCAATTAGCATGCAAATCATTTAATGTGTGAGCCTCCTACCCACTCTGATTTTAATATTTTGTTAGGTGCCTTTGAGTCAGATCCAACTCATAGAGACCCTATGTATAGCAGACGGAAACACTACACAACACTGTGCCATACTCATAATCTTTCTTATGTTTGAGCCCATTGTTGTAGACACTGTATTTCTTCTCATTTTGAGTCATGTCACATCAGCAAAGGAAGGTACCAGGGGCTTTACTCCATTGCCATCATTAAGATCAACTCTACTTTAAGGAGGCAACTCTTCCCCCGTCGTTCCTTGAATACCTTCCTGCATGGGGGGCTCATTTTCCGGCACTATATCTGACAGTACTTCTCTGCTATTCCTTTTCAATGGCGCATTTTTTTGGGACTGGGCTGCCGGGTCCTTCTCTCTACTCTGTCTTAGTCTGGAAGCTCAGCTGAAACCTGTCCACCATGAGTGGCCCTGCTGGTGTCTGAATAGTGGAGGCATAGCTTTCAGCATCACAGCAGCATGCAACACCCCCCCCCCCATAGCAGGACAAATTGACAGACAAATGGGGGCTGATTTTAATGGAGGAGAGGTCTTCTAGTCTCTGCTACTATTGTGTAAATAAATGTGACTTCTAACTCAAAACTTTCTCAAAAACTAGGAACAAAATATGTTCTAACTCTAAATATTCACTTCTGTTTCAAGTGGAATCAGATTTGGAGAAGTTATATTTTGATTTAATATTTTAAGACCATTTCAAAATGACCATATGATTTTAGTTTAGTACGATCAATGTTCTGAGAGAGGACCAGATGAAATTATAGCTACAAATAAAATTGGTTCCTAGTTTGAGAAAATTTCTAGTTTACAAAACTATTGAAGTTTGTGTTTTTGTTGTTGTTGTTTTTAATATTTACAAGGAGCTGATCATCATAGCTCATGCCTGTAATCCAAGTACTTGGCAGGCTGAGGCAGAAGGATCTTAAGTTCAAGGCCAGTCTGGCTATGTAGTGGACCTTATCTTTCTCTACATATTGTTATCGTAGATTTTAACTCTCTGCTCCTTAGAATTGGAATTGGATCTCTATGTCCACTTTGGTTGTTGTATTTATTTATAAATTAGAGTTTATTCTGTTCCCACAAATGAGAATATGCTTAGAAATGGAAAACATGTGCAAGAATATTAGTCCCATGGTCTAGAAGTAAAGACCAGCAGCTGTCAGGGACTCAGGCTGATATCCACCTTTATAGAACTGTTTCCTTCTCCAAGAGTCTCTTACCACCTTTATTCTAGTCCACTGTTCAAGGATTCCTTTTGTTTTATAGAAGTGTTATATGAACTTGCTTCTCTTTCCTAAAATAGTCAAGTGTATTCTTACATTATTCTCTCCAAACATGAGAGAAAATTATAAAATGAATAAAAGCATGTAGCAATGAGTATTTCTGCAAAATAATATGATAACATTAATGTCAGTGTCATGCCAAAAAGACTGTCCTGTTTTCACTTCTTTGGATGTACGTTTCTGTACATTTGATCTAATTGTGGGGAAATGATGCCGTTAAATGGGTTTTCAGGGTGGCCTATTTTCATGAAATTTCAAGCTATGGTGAGTACACAGTACTCCTCATTTGTTGTTGTTGTTAGGTGCTGTCCAGTCGGTATCCGACTCATAGAGACCCTCGTAGGGTTTTCAATGGCTGACTATTTCGGGATTGTCTTGGGAGTGGATTGTCAGGTCCTTCTCCCATTTTTGCGGTGCTGGGAATTGAACTTGGGACCTCACAGAGTGCAGTATAGCACTCTACCAACTGAGCTAAATCCCAGCACTCCTCATTTAGAGATCAATTTCACGCCATAGCAACAGCGGAGGAATTTGAAAACACAAAATCCTACCACGTCATGGGGAGCAAAGGGTAAACAAATGAGTGACTGTGACAGCAAAACCTGTGAGGGCTGAGCTGGGTGACTGGGGAAAAGAGCTGGAGACGATGACTGAGCCGGCAGCAGAGACAGACAGGCCAGGGTCCCGATCCTCGCCTCCTCGTGTGTACAATTCCTCCTCATGGATCCGAGGACAGCTTGGAAAAATCACCTCTGGCGTGCAGGCTATGCCGGAGCCACATCAGGGAGACCAGGGCGGTGGTTCAGAGAAAGCCAGCGAAGGGTTAAGAGAAGCTGGCCGTGCACAGGTGGTGAGGAGCTTTCTTAGGCGGGTGTCACACACCGAGAGTCTCACTGCGTCACAGGTAGACCCGAGTCTCTCTCTAACCTTCCGTCTGCATGTGGGGGTTGTGTTGCTGTGTCTGATAACAAAACACCCACAGGGAGGTGTTTATTTCACATGTTTGACACCAGGCAGCACATCTGCCTCCTGAACATCTGCCTGATCTCTGCTGTGCCCTTGGTTTACCATCCTATATATAGAAATAATAATAATAAATGTTATTTTCTCAAAAAGTCGCTTTAACAATTTAATGCTGCCTTGGTTTGTCTCTGCCAAGATGAACACTGGTCTTTTCAGAAGTGTTTCATTCCCTCTGTTTAAGCACTAGCATTTGCTCAGTACTTCGTCATTTAATAATGTCCATATAACTGATGTCATTTAAGAATTGTATTTCGTCATTTAAGAATGTTCATATAACTGTTTCGTTCCCTCTGTTTATTTTAGAAAGCACTAGCATTTGCTCAGTTCTTCATCGTTTGAGAATGTCGGTATAACTGATTTCCATATCTCTGTAAAGCTGGAGTTGCCGGGCATAGGATGAACCTGAGCCTGGAAGGGACATAATCACGGGACCACAGAGCCACTGGAGGGCGGCTGGGTGGTGCGTCCCAGGCCAGCCACGGCAAGGCCCAGGGCACCTGTTCCTGTCCAGCACAGGTTGATTAGGAAGTCGTCATATGCGCACAGGGCACTTTTAGGCCCCCAGCATCATCATGGATTCCTTGTAAGTGGCATCTGAGGTTGAGCCCAGGACGTATCTTGGAAGAGGGGTACAATGTTGCTTTCCACAGGTGCCGCCGGCCTTGGGACACCGTGAGGTGGGCCAGGTCTGGTGCCTCCCCCGCGGCCCAGGGGGTGCAGCCCTGGTCTAGACACAGCTCAGCAGTCAGCTCAGAAGCCAGCTGACTTGCCTCTGAAACAGCATCTCCTCCTTGAAGCCCCAAGGCAGCTGTGAGTCTGCCGTGTGCCGGGGCTGCGTCTGACCTGTGCTCTTCCCTTGCAGGGAGAAGATGCACCAGTCGGCCATGTATGAGCTGTGCCAGGGCATGCATCAGATCAGCCTGCAGTTCGTGCGGCTGCAGCTCACCTTTGAGGAGTACACCATCATGAAGGTCCTGCTGCTGCTGAGCACAGGTACGGAGGGCCGCGCGCTCCTTCCTGCCTGCGCGATCATCTTCCGGGAGAGGAGCCCTCTTACAGCCTTCAGTCTGTTCCAAGAGGAAAAAAGGTCGAAGAGATGAGAGGAGGGCTTGGCTCTTGGTGAGCTCCATTGCTTGCTGAGTGTGAAACTGTGCACGTGAGAGGGCAGGGCCCCTCGCTCCCTCATTCGTCCAACCACTGAATGTTTATTAAGCTTCTGTCATAGGTGTGGTAGGACTGGGCAACTCAGAAAAAAGGTGAGTGGTGCCCAATCTCTACCCTCAGGGAGCTGATGCTGTAAAACACATTCAAGGAGGGGCCCATGGGGGGCGTGGCCCACGGTGAGATGGTCAGGTGTGTCTGGGTGGCACAGGTGAGGCAACCACGTCCAGTTCCGGGATCAGGGATGAGTACGTGCCACAGCAGGGTCTTGGTGTGGCAAGGGTGACAGATTAGATGGGAGGTGTACGACATCCTTTGACCTCAGGGGCAGGGTGTGTGTGTGTGTGTGTGTGTGTGTGTGTGTGTGTGTGTGTGTGAACATATATATATGTGCAACAGGACTGAGTTTGGCAGGGGGTTTGTTTTGCCTATTGATTTTAAAGTGTTTTAGTTTGCGTATGTGTTCATTTCGTGTTTCAAAATGTGTTGCCTGTGTTGGGTCGTGGAGTAGAGGAATAAGGTTGGGGTGTAGACTGACCACTGAGGAAACCTGAGCTGTCCCAGTTAGGCAGAGGAATGCAATGCCAAGGGCCTCCGAGCAGGGAGGTGACAGGGTGAAGCTGTGTTTTCTGGCCTGTGAAGGTGGGGCTGGCATGGGATGGGCTGGAAAGGAGCGAGCGAGGCACAGGAAGCAGAGACCGTAGCTGGCCAGGGCGCCGAGGCCCAGCAGGCTGAGCACTAGGTTGGTCGTGTGGCGGATGGGGCAGGTGTGATCAGGAGACGGGCTGGCCCTGGGAGCTGCCCAGAGGGGAGATGAAGGTCCAGCTGGTGAGAAGCAGTGTGGGTTTCGGGCACAGAAGAGTGGCTGGTGCAGAAGCTCTGCCCCGACGGAGACGGCTTCGTGGCAGAACATGGAAAGAGCTTGCTGAGCGTGAGCTGACTTCTCTTTTTGAAGGGTTGATTTCTGATGGCAACTCTGCAGCTTACTGGAGATGCCAGAAGATGGGGAAACTGAGATAGGTTTGCAATGTGAATTACCCTCATGGAAAATTTATAGTTCAAACTCAAATGGCAAGCGGAGCTGCCGGGGCATAAAAGAAGAGGGAAGAGCCCGTGAGCCTTGCCGGAGGGACAGACAAACTGGGAGCAGGAGAGTGTACCGTTTGAGGCGGCAAGTGCCAAGGGCTCCCCAGTGGGGTGTGAGGACCGTGTGGCCGCCCAGAGGAGGCTGAGGCACTGCCGGAAGGCTGGAGCTGAGCGTGAGGGGGCAGACGGGTCCTCACCGACAGCCCCTCGCAGCAGACAGAGAGCTTTTCCAGGCTCTGGAACAAAGTGTGAGGAAAGTTGATGATGGCACAAGACACCAGAGGGGACAAAGGGGGGACAGGGCTGTCCTGGGCACCCCACTGGATGCTCGTTCCTCAGACTGTGAACCAGGAATTCCCAAACAGGCAAAGGCTCTGAGGAGGCTCACCGGGTGAGGGGGAGTCGCAGAATGATAACAGGGACAGCCAGGCGCTGTAGCTGCTGAGGAAACTGAGGCACGGCCTGCAGGCTGGGAGCCGGCAGGATGCCGGGGCAAGTGTGGCCGCCAAGGAGGACAGGGCCTGGTGGGAGGCAGGGAGACCCAGGCTGGCCTGCGTGGCCTGCAGGATCCTTCAGAGGAAAGGGGTCTCCAGGGGAGGTGCCCAGGGAGCAGGGTAGGAGGACTCAGGAAGGGAGGTGACCTCCTGCCCAGTGCATCTGTCGCACCAAGTCTAAAGCGATGCAGCCGAGGGCTGAGGGCCACAGGGGGACACCTCAGTGTGGACACTGGTGTCCTGTGTAGGGAAGGACCTCTCGGCTGGCTGTGCCCCCCCGGGGCTGGAGCTGAAGCAAGTGGCCCATAGGGCAGAGTGGCCAGGATTGGTGCTCAGGGACGGACCCTGTGGCTGGGTGGGCAGAGCGACCCCCACCTGGGCGGGCAGAGTGGCCGGCACTGGCAGACCCCTCGCCTGGGTGTCAGGCCGCTGCCCACAGCTGTGCTTTGCTTGGCCTGAGGGCTTTGGGCGTTGCTCCTGGCCCTGGGTTGGGTTTATTTTCGTTGAGCCCAATGCCGGGCGGGGCATGCTCTCCCTTTGGCCGCAGGCCCCAGGGTTCCTCCTAATTGCACCCAGCCGTGTCTCCAGCTCCCCGCTCCGGGGTCCGTGGAGGAGAGTGGGGTGTCCTCTCCCCACTGCACTGTCCGGCGAGGTCTCTCAGGTTGCCGACTTCCCATCTCTGGACAGTGACTTCAGGAACACAATCTCTAATTCAGTGAAAATGATTTTATTCTCCCTTCCAGGCTATGGTACTAACTATTCCTAGTTAGAAAAATGTTTTAAAAATTATACCAGCTGAATGATACAATTTGAAATAGTGTTCCTGTGCTGATTCTTTTACAAGCTTTGACTGCCTGGTCTCAGTTGGTGTCTTACCCTTTTCCCTTGATTTACTCTGTCAGCCTCTGACACATTCTGGTGTCATGTTGAAGCTACTTGAGTTAATTTATTAGCTTCTAAGCAGCTCAGTGTTTTCAATTTAGGGTTTTTTAGATGAAGAAAAAACAAAATTAAAAGGCAGGAGAACATAAGAAAAGAATTTCATGAACCACAGACACTGCAAACTTTAGGAGGCTTATGTTGCTAATCTGGGATTGAATGCATGAAAATTATTCTTCCTTAGAACATTACCTTGCACACCCTATGTCCAGCGTGTCCGGGATTTTAGCGGTGACGTTAAGAGAGTCTCCTGTTCTTTACCCTGACAGAGGAGAGCAGACCAGACCAACCTCTACCCCATTTGTGTCTCTGCTCTTCTCCAGCCTGTAGCGACTGGAGGTTTTCCAGCAGCCCCGCTGCACTTAATAAGTAAATTCAGAAACTCTGGGCAGACCTCCAAAATTTGAGGTTTTGCTTAAGTTCCCTTTATTTGTTGGTTGGTTTCAACCTCTAAAAAATCTGGCTGGGAAATTGGTCTGATATATTTAAGTTACGGCAATAAAATGTAAGTAATAACATTTGAGACAGGATGTTAGAATCTTGAGCCTTTTTGATAACACAAGAATCAAATATGAAGGCCGTTTGTTAGTCTGAATTCATCTACCAAATACTAGTGAGATAGATTAGTGAGATTTATCCTTTTTTAATGGTAGATGATTTTTAACGTATAGGGCGACATTTATATAACTGTTGAAAAATTAAAGGTTTACTTTATATGGTGTTAGAACTTTCATAAAATGTTAATCTCTGGATTACAGTGGAGGCTGTTATTTTTAAACTGTGGATTCCTTCAGAAAGTTTTAAATTAATGTTAAATTTTTGGTAGAGAGAAGAGCTACTGATTTACTATTAACATCTGGTTATTACCATCCTTCTTTTGCTTTTTTATATTTTTAAAATAAGAATTTAATTTTAAAGCAGAAGAAAACCTAATTTTTATGCAATGGATAGCATTTAACTCTTAATGTGAAAGTCAGATATTTAAAACCACAATTTAAGTGGCACCCTCAAGAATTTGTGCAGTTGCTGTTAGGGATTTATTTTTTTTCCCCTAGATTTAAATAAACCACAAATCAAAAGCCTCAACAGTTAAACTCTATAAGAGATTATTAACATAGTCTTAAATGATAATTTGCAAGATAATTCACATCTCTACTTAGGATAATAGGGTTTATTTGGAGACAGTGGTATGCCTGCCTCCCAGGGTCTCACACTGTACTCAGAAACCGTGCTCAGCCATTTTAAAGTGCTGATGAGGAAGGAAATTATTATTTATACCAGTTATGGAAAATTAACAAATAGGATGTGTAATTAAGAAGTAAGAGCAGTTTCCATCTCACAGTGCTAAGTTATAAGATGAATTTTCATTAGGTCTTCCTCTCCTAAAAGTAAAGCTCTGGGTAATCGTGTTCTTCAGAGTTTACGCATACCCACTTACTGGCCATAGTGAAAAGCAGACAGTTAAGTAGGTTTTCAGAGGGAGCCCTCTTGCAGCCCTTCTCCATCAAGTGCCTTCACATGACACCCGGGGAAATGCTACCTTTCAGCAGGGCTCAGGAGCACCTGAAATGCTCAAAGGCTTAAGTCCCAAAACATTCTCTTTTTTTTTGGTGTGAGGGCATGATAAGCAGGGGCTGGAACCCAGGGCCATGCCCATACTAGTCCAGTGCTCTTCCAGTGAGCCTCACCCCTAACACAAAAGGTAGTGCTCCTAAGTGAATTTTATTTTGCTTAAAGAGGGAACTTAGCCATTACATAATAGGAAAGGAGAAAACAGAATCCTTAACGTTCATCCTCACCAGCTATGGGCAATGGTGCACGCCTGTAACCCCAGGGACTACAGAGGCTGAGGCAGGAGGATCATGAGTTCGAGGCTAGAGTCAGCCTGCGTAACTGTCTGAAGATTAAAAAAAAAAAAAATGAGGGCTGGAGTACAGCTTGGTGGTAGAGCACTTGCAAAGTATGTGCGAGGCCCTGGGTTCAGCTCCCCAGTACTGGGGAAAAGCACTTCTGTGTTATCAGAGTTAAAAGTGAGCACGATTTATTCTCTTGGAGAGTTTTAACCTTGAGCATGCAGTCACTGTTGGTGTTCGCCCATACCACGCACAACCAGAACACAGACCCCACCTAGTCGTTCCCGGAGTCACAGGCTGGTGCCACCCCAGTCAGGTGAACCAGGAGCAAAGACACAGAAAGCGCTTCTCTGTGGGCGGCTTCTGCCCCCAGGTAGACAGCCAGTTTCCCAGCGTGTCTGACACTTGACCTTGAGTATGCAGATGTGAGTCCCCATGGCTATAGACTGTCAGAGCCTCTTCCAATTGTTTCACAAAATCAATACCTCTGAGGTATTGGCAAGTTAGGCTTCATAAAACACTTAACTGACCACCCGCGGCCCTGTAGCATTGTTAAGAGGCAGGTTTCGAAAACAGACCTCTCTATACTTCCCCTGCTCTGCATTTATTTATTGTCCATTTGGGCACAATAGTGAATCAGCCACTTGTCCAGCGTCCTCCTCTGTGGAAGGAGAAGAGTGCTAATATCAGTGTCTGGATTAGTTGATCTAAACTATGCAAAGTAACAACGGGCACCTGAGGCAGAGAAATCTTTGTTCTTTTGTGCACGTGTGTGGGCAAGCATGAGTCAGGAGACAACGTCCGTGTTTACTCATCCTTGCAGTTAATTGAGAGTTGGTATCCAACCTCCAAATCGGAATAGGGGCTTAGAGTATTCCCCGGCCAAACTGCCAAGATGCTAACGTTGTTTTTCATCCCAGGAATTTATGTTTGTTTTCCTTAACCTAGTTCCAAAAGATGGACTCAAAAGCCAGGCTGCATTTGAAGAAATGAGGACAAACTACATCAAAGAACTGAGGAAGATGGTAACCAAGTGTCCCAGCAATTCTGGGCAGAGCTGGCAGAGGTTCTACCAACTGACCAAGCTTCTAGACTCCATGCATGACGTAAGTAGAGCCCTTGCCTCCTGTGGAGCGAAGGACCGACGGTGACACACACACACACACACACACACACGCACACACGCACACACGCACACACGCACACACGCACACACGCACGCTGTTTATGAGACAAAGCCAGAGAGCTGAGGGTTCTCGGGGCGTTGGGAGGGATGGGGTAAATCATCCAGCGAGAGGCTGCCAGAGTGAAAATCTAGTTAAGGCTGTTTTCTTTGGCTGCCCTTTGAAGCAAGCCTCACTTATAGCAAAGGGTGTGGCCCTGTGCCCTGGACCAGGGAAAGCCCTCAGATGCTACAGGTGTCAGATAGGGTTTCACATTTTTGCTTGCAATTTAGGAAACGTTTGGTTTATAAAAATGTTTGCTTTAATGTTGCATAAATAGTGTCCATCTTTGACAACTGTTAATCTAATAACCCGATCTTCCAAAAACATTGTTAATGGTTCAAGGCCAACTTGGATCATCTCAGTCTTTGCCAAATTTCAAAGCCTATATTCGTATTCTTCATGGGAGGCATCTTTCTTGTGCTGTGTAAATACAGAAAGTAGATTCTTAGCTTGTTTCTGATTTAATCAAAGATACATCCATGGTGTTTGTGAGCGGCTTCTACAAAATAATCAAAAGATGAATTTGGATAACTTGCTTTCAAAATATGCTTTTTATTTCACTTGATAAGCACTTTTCCAAGTTCAGGCTCAAAGAAGGTTGTATACAGTCATGCTAAATTAATTTTCTGTATTTTTTTTTTGTGGTGGTGGTGGTATTGGGTGCTGAACCCAGGGCCTTGTGCATACTTTGCGAGCACCCTACCACAGAGCTGCTCTCCCAGCCTCTCAGCCTCTTTTTTATTTTTTACCTTGAGACAGTTTTGCTAAATTATGCAGAGTGCCTCTGGCCTTGAACTTGCAATCCTCCTGCCTCTGCCTCTTGAGTCGCTGGGATTACAGGCATGTGCCCCATCTGAATGAATTTCAGATTCATCCATGCAATTGCATTTGAAGAATTTATTGTCCATTTGGGCCTGTATGATCAGAATCATAAAGTATTTTTCAAATATTTTCCATGAAGGAAAATGTTAACAGCTCAGTGACCAAAGTTGTTATAATCTTGCTGTTGAGACAAGTCAGTTTGTGCCTTTTTGTGATGCCAGTGGCATGGGGTCAGTTGATAAAAGGATGTTACTCTCCAGTGTTTGACCCTGAGACCCTTGCCTATCATGGACCTTTGCTTTTTCTAAACTTCTCATGTGGTAAGAGCCAAATTTCTCACACGATGAGCTTCAGCAATCAATGGTTTTGTTAATTGTCAGGCTTAATGAGTATGGCGTAGTGGATGATCTTGGAACTCAGAGATGATGGTAGGCGAGACTTTGGGGAACACAGCCAATGATGACTTGCTCAGCAGGAAAGGTGTGGATCTAGAGCCACGTTTTGCCCACGTGTTGTGTTGAAGCCACGCATCTCCTCTGTGAGGACACAGCAAACTCGCCTGCCCGCAGCCATCTCATTGAAGGGCCTCCATAGTTGAGATCAGAAGGGAGTTGTGTGGTACTCCCTTAATGAATTCTCTTATTTGTACAGCCAGGCACAAGAGCAGAGCAGAACCAGTACACGACAGTCGCCATAACACATGGTGATGGGCAATCGTGGTCTTAACAAATGGTAACGCTTGAAAGCAATTTGCACGTAGTGAAGCCGGCCACAGAGGTGAAGCCTTGCTTCTTCCACAGCCTCTCGGAACTGTGCCTGAGCCGCACACGGGGTACACTGAGCAGCCAGAACCTCTCTTGGTCTTCAGGGCCAGCACCAGGGTTGGTGTAGATAGGAGCCCACTGATGGTTGTCAGATCACTGTGCCATGCATGCTGATTTTTTGCAAAGTTTCTCAGAGCAAATTAGTGTCTTTGCAGGCTTTATTAATCAAGGTGGAATTGATATGCAACAGCTGAATAATGGGAAGTACAGAGTTCCGTAAGTTTTGACATGTATACCCACAAAACCGTCATCATGATCAAGGCAGCAAATGTCTGTCACCCCAAAGTTTCCTACCACCTGCTCCCCAATTTTTCTTTTTTATGGTACTTGGGGGCTGAAACTCCAAGAGCTCTACCACTGAGCTGCACCCCAAGACCATTTTTTACTTTTTATTTTGAGACAGGGTCTCACTGAGTTATGCAAACTGCCTCTGGCCTTGAACTCGGCAATCCTCCTGCCCCTGCGTCCAGAGTTGCTGAGGTGACAGGTGTACACCTCAGCACCTGGCTCCCCAATTACCTTCTATATTTCTCTCGGTCAATACACATTTTCTAGTGTTCATATAAATGGTAAGAAGCCTTTTTTTGTCTAGTTTCCTTCCCTGGATCTAATCATGTTGAGATTCACCTATGCAATTGCATGTTTTTAATATTTCTGGAGTTTTCTGTTTTCTGGAGTTTTTGCTGTGTGGTGTCCCACGTGTGGATGTCATGCAGTTCATCTGTGTGGTCACCTACTGGGCTGTTGCCAGCTTGCGGCTATTACATTTAAACACACGTGTGTTAAACAGTAACATACAAGTTTTTGTATAGACATAGATTTTGTCTTTTCTTGGGGGAATACCACGGAGTGAAATGACTGGCTAATATTGGAGGTATAGTTTCATTTTTTAATGAAAGGCCGGAATGTTTTCCAGAGTGCTTGGACAGCTTTGCGTCCCCATGAGGAGTGTCTGAGAGTTCACATCCTTGCCACACTCGGCGTAGTTAGGTGTTTGGGTTTGGGCCATTCTAATACACAGAGGGTGGAATCTCACCGTGGCTTTCACGTGCTGTCTCCTAACAACGGATTATGCAAACCATCTTTTCACGTGCTCATTTTCCGTCGGCTTTATGTCTTTAGCGAACTGTTCAACTCTTGCTGTTTTTAAAAACTTTTGTAGTTTTCTGATTGTTAAGTTGTGCGGGTTCTTTATATACCTGAGATACAAATCCTTCACCATATATACTATTTGTAAGTATTTTCTCCCAGTCTGTGGCTGGTCTTTCCGTTCTTTTAAAAATATCTTTTGAAGGACAGGAGTTTTTAATTTCAGTGTCTGTGTTAGCGTGCCGTCACAGTAACCAGTGCTTGAGATAACCGACTCGGAAAGGTATTTATTTTACTCACAGTCTAGAAGTTCCAGTCCATGGTCATTGGGATGAATTGCTTTGAGCCAGCGCCGGGGCGGCGTGTCACGACCCGTGCGTAGGGCAAAGCAAAACTGTTCCTTTTGTGGTGAGCCAGGGAGTAGAGAGAGAAAGAGGAAGAGGCCGGGGCCCCACAGTCCTCTTTGGTTGCACAGCCCATGGGCGCTGAAGCCCTCCCTGGACCCCAGCTCTCGATGTCTCCACCACCTGGTAATAGCGCCGTGGGCTGGGGACCGAGCCTCCCGCACCTTGGCCTTTGAGGAGCATTTAGTGTCCAAACTATGGTAGTGAGGTCCTGTTAATTATTGTTTTCTTTCATGGGTCCTGTTTCTAGCTGTGTCGCAGAAGTCTTGTGTCAGCCAATGTCACAAAGCTTTTCTCCCATTTTTCTTTAGCCTCTCTAGGTACGTTGATATCTGTTGTTGTTAGGTGCCGTCGAGTAGTCTGACTCCTAGCGACCCTATGTACATCAGGTTGAAACACTTCCCAATTCTGTGCCAGGCACACAATCTTATTTATGTTTAAGCCCATTGTTGCAGGCGCTGTGTCGATCCATCTGGTGAATCTTGGGTTCTACAGAGGGGCTGTGTAAGAAAGATGGTGACCGGGTGCCAGCACTGGCCACCACTTTCATGTAGGACTGTCCAACCTGGATGGAACCTGCCCCTGCATGGGGCATAGCTTGCCCCCAGACCTGCCCTCTGGTGACAGAGGGGCCTCTCCCTGCGTGATGGCGGCCAGTGGCTCTGGGAGACAGCTGCACGGCCCAGCCGGCTCTTGCCTAGTCGGGCCCTGCCCTGTGTGCTGGGAGCGTCCGGCTGTGGTGGGAGGTGGTGAGTTTCAGGGACACGGTGCCCAGAGCCACTAGGACACTGAGCGCATTATCTTGAGGCTCTCACTGCTCATTGAATTTGGCGTGGGTGGGGGATGCGCCCGGACTGTGGCACAGACAAACCTCCCCCTTGCCCTGGCCCTGGGGTGACAGTGACCTGAGAACCGTGTCTCTGCACAGCCAGGTTCCCCTGTGAGAGACCAGGACCCAAGGCCACTTCCTTTCATGAGCCAGGTAGCCGGGTAGTGTGATTGTTGGGCGAGTGACCCCGCCGCCTTTGAGACCGCGACCAGGAAAGATCCTAAGTGAAGGAAGAGCTGTTCTGGACAGTCAGCAAGCGCACCCAGCCTCCCCTCCCTGGGCACCAGGAGGAGGTCACACTCCCCGAGAACCCCGCTTGTGGGAAGGGACTCACGGGGAAGATTCCAAATGGACAGACGAGCTGACAGGAAGGAGCTGACTCCCTGTCTCCTTGGTGAAGTCAGTGCACCAGTTATGAGCCGTTTATTCTGTCTCTCTTCGAATCTTCTAGTAGCTAGAGTTGCGTAAGGCTGTGGACATCTAAGCTGATTGCCGCCATTTGCACTGACAGATTTCAGATTTTCAGAGAGTGGAGCAGCTCAGCATGCATTGTCCTGGGTGAGCTGTGCCAATGGACGACTGTTTTCATATAGAACAATTTTGTTGTTAGGAGCCATCAAGTTAGGTCTGACTCATAGCGACCCTATGTACAGCAGAATGAAACACTCCCCGATTCTGTGCCAGGCGCGCGATCTTATTTATGTTTAAGCCCATTGTTGCAGATGCTGTGTCAATCCATCTGGTGGAGGATTTTCCTTTATTCACTGACCTGCCACTCTCCCAAACATGATGTCCTTCTCCAGGGATCAGTGACTCCTGAGTACATGTCCAAAATATGTAAGACGCAGTCTAGCCATCCTTGCTTCCAAGGAGCACTCTGGTTGCGCTTCTTCTAGGACAGATCTGTTGGTTCTTTTGGCAGCCCATGGTAGATTCAATAATAGTCTCCAGCACTGTAATTCGGAAGCATCAATTCTTTCCTGTCTCCCTTGTTCAGTGTCCAGCTTCACAACCATTTTTATGTGTGTATAACTGGGGAAAATGCATTGAATATATTTAAAAATAAAAATAGGGGGAACGGGAGCTGATAGGTCGAAACGGTCTTACTGCACTGTGATGGGTTAACACGACGAGGGACTCAGGAGTGCTGTGGAAAGGTCTGGGTGGGCCAAGCCTTGGTGTGTGTTACTTGCTGTTGGCTGGAGCCCTGATGTCCATCTGGAGGGTGCAAGAGACACGGAGGGTATCTGGTTTGTTCCTCCACGTCAGTGGTCCAAGAGCGACATCGGTCAGTGGCCCTGATCCTGTCCCTCTCAGCTCCCTTAGAGTTTGTCATTAGCTCATACTGGTGTGGACAGCAGACTGGCTCAGCTACTGTCTCTCCTATACTGGTTTGAAAGAGGCTTTTAATCACCAGGGCGTGATATATGGAAAGGTATTTCCACACCCAGATGCTTCATACTCTGAGAAAGAAACTGTTCCTGCCTCAGTTTCTCCTTCTAAACAGCCTGAAGGGCTGCTGGGGGCACTGCCCAGGCCCTGCAGTGGTGGTGAGGACACCAGCCACCAAGGGCACACGCCCCGCTGTCTCCAGGCTTGGGTCTGAGAGAATGAACCTCAGCGTGGAGGTGGGCCGTAGGACCCTGGGGAGCACTGGAGAAGAAGCCATGCAGGAGGAAGGCCATGAAGGGTCTGGAACTCAGTTAAGGAAGCTGTGGAGCGATTTTAATGGTGTTTCTAGGGAAGCTAGAGTTGTGTGCTGCTGTTGACATCTAAGCTGATTAAAGATGTTGTTGTTGTTGTTGTTGTTGTTATTAGGTGCAGTGGAGTCGGTATCCAACTCAGCAACCCTCATAGGGCTTTCAATGGCTGACTGTTTCGGGATTGCCTTGGGAGTAGATTGCTACGTCCTCCCATTTTTGCGGTGCTGGGAATTGAACTCGGGACCGCAGAGACTGCAGTGCAGCTCTACCAACTGAGCTAAATCCCAGCCCGATTAAAGATGGGGCGTCTTTAAACCTGAGTGATGCAGCCACACTAGCCACATTGCAGATGCTCAGAAGCGGAGAATGGCTGGTGGCCACCATGCTGGGCGGAGTGGAGAGTCAGTGGGAGGGAGCCAGCGGGCCCAGCTGCAAGGGAGGGACCAGGATGGTCAGGCAGTGGAGTCGAGAGGTCTGGCCCACGGAGGGAAGGCAGAGAGATGGCCTTGGACCCGAGGGGCTGGGGCTGCAGCCGCCTCCACATCCTGAGCTCGGAGGGTGGAGCGAGGAAGGCAGGCAGATTACACAAACTTTGGAGCAGGCGGCCTGCCTAGCATTAGCACAGGGCGAGAGGGGGCCTGGGGCCGAACCCACAGGAAAGCGGGGGCCAAAAAGCCCAAAACCAGGCAGAGTCTGCAAAGGGGCCGGGGGTTGCTGCTGAGATGAGCAAAGGAGGGAAAAAGCAGACATCAGAGATAGGCTGGAGACAGAAAGGCCAGTCGGCAGTCGGAAAAGCCGTGAGGCTCCTGGACTGCAGATTGCGTTGACTTGTGTCCAAGCTCATGAGGTGCCAGTGGTGACATCAGAAACCACAAAACAAATGGGGACAATAGTTCATTTATTAAAATATTAAAAGCACGGTCCAGTGAGGCTTGTTAGTGAAACTGCTTTCATAAATAGAAAAAGAATGATGAGTCTTTCTGTTGCATAAGGGGACGCGTGTAAACGAGTATTTCGTATGTTGAAAGGTGGGTTTTGAGTTCAGCTGTTGGGGTGTGCCTAAGAAGTCAGCTTATGAAACCTTATCTTTGTAAGTAACCCCCAAGCTTTGCTCTACACCTGGGACCCTGCGAGTGAATCCAAACTCCTGGAAGCTTTATCCTTGCTTTTTTACTTTTTAGCAGCTCTAGTGAATGAACCCAGGGCCTCACACGTGCTCGGCAAGCCCTCTACCACTGAGCTGCCCCCCATGCCCCTTTTTTATTTTTTATTTGGAGACAGGATCTAGTTATGTTGCACGGGTGCCTTGGGCCTGGAATTCACAATCTTCCTGCCTCAGCTTCCCGAGTCGCTGGGATCACGGGCATGTCCCATCGCACCCAGCTTCTGGCTTTGTTTTGTTTGGGGATCAAAATCTTCCTTCCCTTAAGAACATTTAATAATAGACAGTGGTTTGCTTCTCTTAGCTGGCAGTGTTAAAAGTCATGTCTGATCCCACTTTATTCAAAGACAGGAGGAAAGCATTCTTCCCTGAGTTAACCCTCTTGCTTCATTATCGAGTAACAGTGCACAGGTCGCACCGGCTGGGCCCCCAGGACGTGTGCCGTTGTCCTCAGCTGGTTGTGAAAGCGAGTAAGAGAGTAACTGTCGCAGGAGGCTGGTGAGAACGAGGGCCTCGCCCCGTTTGGGAGGAGGTCACTGTTCCTTTCCTGCCTGGCTCTGGGAAATCGGTGCTGCCACAGGCGCGCGTCCTGGGAAAACCTGAATCTCAGGGAGAAGGGACCACCGTGGCCGTGCTTCGGAGGGGTCCCACCTGAATCAACCTTCTAACTCTGGAACTTATCTCAGCAAGACTGGGGGAAGCCGCCTCACTGTTTAACACCTGTGTGGGTAAACCCCCCTTCCCCCGCAGCCGCAGTGTCTCTTCACACAACAGTGGGACTCGGGGCTTTTCCTTAGTGCCTGGCTTCCTGCGGCTCCTCCTTAAATCCTGCTCACGCTCCTCGAGGTAAGGATGGGTAAATGCTGCTGTTGAGAGTTAACCTCCCACTGTCTCCATTCCTTTCTCTCTAAAAAGAGAAAAGCCAGTAATATTTACTCTGGGTGTTTTTAACCCTTTCCATAGAGAAAGGAATTTGTATGAGGTGCTAAAGTGTGTCTTTCCAGGCTAGCCCCTGAGGCCGGGCTGTAGGAAGGGGTTGTGCCTGAGGGATGCGTCATCTGTGTGTGGTGGGACCAGCCCTCCACCTGGCAGGTCAGGAGTCGCTCTGGACCTCTGCATGCAGTGGGCACCCCAGGGCCCATGTCACGCGTGGCCGCGCAATCCTGCAGCGCCATGCGCCAGAGGCTCCCACTCTTGGAATAAGGTTGGGTTGGTGCCATCTTGAAATTCCTGTTACACTTTGGACAAGAGGCCCAAGAATTCCATCTTTCACTGGGCCCCTGGAGTCATGTGGCCCATCTGAGATCGTTTCAGTCAGGAGAGAGGAGGAGCGTGAGGCGCAGTCTGTGTGGCGTGGCTCGGTGCGGTGTGTGGGCACTGGGTCCAGGCAAGGAGCTCACATTGAATGCAGTGCGACAGAAACGGTGCATGGGCCACTTCACGGCCAGGAGGTGATGGGAAATGGCTGTGTACCAAAGACTAGGCAGATGCCAGGGCCCACTTAGTCCATCAAGATCCTGGGCAGAAGACCGGAGTGTAAACAGCTAACCCCACGGCCGTCCTCCTCGTTCCCGTCAGCTGTGGGTTCGAATTCACCAACCTGCCAAACTTCACTCACGACCCTAAGTTAAGGCTAAAGTCAGACATCACAGAGCTACAGACTGTGCCCCACCGGAGGTGCCCGTTCAAGGTTGATTGGGCGGCTCTGCTGCCATCTTTCAGCTCTCGCGCTGGACATACGGACCCTCCTTGAGGTGTCCTGTGGTTTGCCTTTGGCAGCTTTTATTGGAGATGTCACTGTTCATGTGACCCCCAAGCCCTGGGCACTCTGGGCCTTTTTTTCCCTTCTTTTTGGGGACTTTTTTCTTTTTCTTTCTTTTTTTTTTTTTTTTGTTGTTGTTTTTGTCCTGTTGCAGTACTGGGGGTTGAACTTAGGGCCTCACACAGAGTAGGCGAGCGTTTTTCCACTTGCTGCACCCCTAGCCCCTCTTTTACTTTCTATGTTGAGAAAGGGTCTTGCCAAGTTGCGCAGGCTGCCTCTGGCCTTGAACTTGCGATCCTCCTGCCTCTGGTGGCTGGGATCACAGGCGTGAGCCACGGCGCCTGGCCCCTGATGTTCTTAAGCCCAAGGCAGCCGTGACGTGGCCTCTGAAGAGTCATGTGTTGGGAGAGCTTCGGCCAGGCCTGTGTTCCAGTGCTGTGAGTCAGCATGGTAAGGTGTCTTCAGAGACACCGCACGGCAGGGCTGGCATCCAGCGCCGGGCTGATGAGAATGTTGTGAGCAGTGCCCCACGGGGCCTCGCTTGTACTTCCCCTAGGAGCAGCCCTCCCCGTATCCCTAACTCAGTGTTCACAGTGGCCTTCCAGGACACAGCTGGGCCATGGAGACTGTGTGGGACACCAGGGAATGTGGGCTCAAAAGGGGAGGGAGCGAGGGGCTGGGAGGGAGACTCCCTAACTTTCAGGCTTTGCATCCTCTTTGCTGGGTGATGTCTTCCCATATCTGACTCTACCTCCTTAGGTGTACGATGTTTCTAAAACATTTTCCACTAGCTAGAAGAGTCTGAACCATAACTGGAAGGCTACACTGAGCTGCTATCATATTGGTTAATTCAGAGGCCTTTTCTCCTCTCATTTTGTTGTTGTTGTTGTTGTGTGCCATAGAGTCAGATGTGACTCAGTGATCTTGTGTACAACAGAACAAAACTGCCCCCAACAGTGTGCCGTGCACATGATGTTTTTATATTTGAGTCTAATGTTGCAGCCACTGTGTTTCTTCTCATTTTGTGTCATGCCACATTAGCAAAGGAGGTCCCAAGAGCTGTACTCCATTCTTGTCATTAATGTCGACTTTCCCTTGAGGAGGCAACTCTTCCCCAGTTGTTTCTTGAATACCTTCCAGCCTGGGGAACTCATTTCTGGCAGTCTATTTGACAGTACTTCTCTGCTATTCATAGGGTTTTCAATGGCTAATTGTTCCAGGAGTGGGCCACTGGGTCCTTCTCCCTAGTCTATCTTAGTTTGGAAGCTCAGCTGAAACCTGTCCACCATGAGTGGCCCTGCTGGTATCTGAAATACCAGGGGCATAGCTTTCAGCATCACAATGACATGTAAGCCCCCACAGCATGACGAGCTGACAGACATGGGGGGGGTCCCCTCATTTTAGTAGTTCTGGAATCAGGAGATATCCCCCCCTTTTTTTTCAAAACAAACAAAACCTGTTCTTCAAAAAGTGCTAAGTCTCCCGAGTGCTTTCTAGGCCAGAGGTCAGCAGTCTTTCTCTGTGACATGCCACATAGCAAATGTTTTAGGCTTTGCAGGCCACACAGCTTTTCATAAAGCCATCAGATTCTACTGCTGTCGCAGGCAAGCAGGAATGTCCATGAAAGAAAGCAGCCATGTTCCAGCTAAACTATTTCATGTAATTTTAACATGTCACCAAATTTTATGCTTTTTAAAAAAGTATAAAAAATCCAAAAATGAAGAATTTATAAAAAGGCCTAATTTGGTCCACAGGTACTAGGTCGCTGACCTCTGGTTGACTTCACTGAATCAAAGGATGAAATATTCTATTTAGTGGAAACCAGAGCTATTTGCCAGGTGTGGTGGCGCACTCCTGTAATCCTAGCAACTTGGGAGGCGGAGGCAGGAGGATTGCAGATTTGAGACAGAAGCAGTCTGTAACTTAGCGAGGCCTGGTCTCAAGATAAAAAATGAAAAAGGGGGTTGAGGGTACAGCTTAGTGGCAGAGCGCTTGCAAAATATGTGCAAGGCCCTGAGTTCACTCCCCAGCATCACAAAAAATAAAACTAAAAAATGGATAACACAGGCC
The DNA here is from genome assembly GCA_007922755.1 of Pedetes capensis. Classification (NCBI taxonomy): domain Eukaryota; kingdom Metazoa; phylum Chordata; class Mammalia; order Rodentia; family Pedetidae; genus Pedetes; species Pedetes capensis. The sequence goes on from VMDO01003495.1 coordinate 45,644, forward strand.
ACCTTGGTGCCAAGTGCTCTTGGCCCATGAGGCATGCCCCTTACTGCTTTAGATTGTCTATCTACAGAGACTGAATTAAAGATTTAATTGCTTAATCTAGATTTAGCCAAATATTAAAGTTGGTAACATATAAACATGATTTGGTTTTGATTTTTAGTTCACTCAGAGTAGTGTACACTTGTAAGAAAGCTCTAGGAATATTGAAAACGCAATCTGGAGCGGTTCATGCTTCTATATACAGTAACATGCCGGCGCGTTTCGAACGCAGCCCTTTCATTACGCTCCTTTGTTCAGCCGTGTTCTAATTACCCCTTCATCTTTAAGCTGCACTTTCTTCTTCTTCATTGTGTCATTTTTCTTTGTGTTTTTTGTGTGTACAATAGACCTTATTCAAAAGAAGGTGGAGCTGAGGCCTGGAACGAGGCTTGTAACACAAGGAAACTTAAACAGGGTGGAAATTAAATAAATTTAAGTGCAAAACAATTAGGAGGAAAAGAGGCCCATCTTGCTTAGTACAGCATCTGAGCCACGTATCCTGAGAATTCTCAGATTCACTGGTGACCAGAGATCAGTGGCTGTTGTGGGATTTAAAACACAGGCAGATGCTAATGATGAGGCTGGGGTGAGGGGGCCCCGCCGCAGCCCTGGGAGGTCACATAGGCAGTGGCCCATTACTGTGTCAGGGGCCTGCATCCTCACCTGGAGCCCTGCTTTGCCCATCAGGGGTCCCATTACTTGGCCATTACAGGCAAAGGTTGTGTCAGGTGTGGTCTCCCAGGCCCACCTCCTCCTCAGCCACACACCAGAGTCCAGGAGCCGCCTGTGTGCCATATGCTACCCTCAGCAGGGAAGGACTACGTCTCACGATGGGCGCCAACCAGCAGTTGCCTTTGCCGGCTGTGACAGCTCAGAGCCACGCGCCACCCCACCTGTGTCCTCAGATGCCTCCGTCCTGCCTAGGACTCGCCGTTAGCCCTGAGCATGCTCAGCTGCCGACTCTAGCCCAAGAACTGCCTTTCGGTGTCTCGTGGTCAGGTCGAGGCCCTGGGGACCCCCAACAACTCAGTCTGGAAGGGAGGGGCCCCGGGGACCCCTGCTTTCCCAAAGGGAGACCACAAGGAAGGGGTAGTGTGGCCTTGGTCCAGGTTACATTTGTTTTGGGGCAGAAGCTGAGCAAATGCTGCCAAGCTGCTGTGGGAGGGGCTTCTGTATCCATGCCACAACTTTCTGAGACGGAACCAACCAAAGACAAGGGTGTCCCCTGTGGCTGCAGCACCCCCTGTGGACCTGCAACTCTGGCCCTGCTCGGCTGCACGGGGACGAGGTGGGAGCGTTTGGAATGTTTTTTGCGATTTGTGTGTGTGTGTGTGTGTGTGTGTGTGTGGTGATGGTGGCAGAATATTCGCGGTGTACAATTTACCATCTTCACCACTTTTGTTGTTAGGTGCCGCCGAGTTGTGTCCGACTCATATCGACCCTCACAGGGTTTTCAATGGCTGTTTCTGGATTGCCTTGGGAGTGGATTGCCAGGTCCTTCTCCCATCACCACGTCTAAGTGGTGTTAATTCAGTGGCACCAAGTGGATTCATGTGATTGTCCAGTCCTCCTGACTATCTGCTCCCCCATCAGTAGCCCCCATTCCTGCTCCCCTGCACCCTGGGCTAACATGGTCTGCCCTCTGTTTCCATGGATGTGACGGTCCTGTGCTATCACAGATGTGGAGCCACACACGATCTGTCCTCTGTCTGGCTCGCTTCACGGGCATCGCGTCTTGAGGCTCACCCGTGCTGTGACGCATCAGGAGTTTGTTCTTTTTTTAAGGCTGAATAACCGTCCTGTGTGTGTTGAGCTCATGTCGCTCATGCATCCGCTGGTGGACGTGTGGGTCATCGCCAGCCCTGGGTTCCTATGCACAGTGCTGCTGTGAACACAGGCGTGCGAAGGGCGGGCCGAGTCCCTGCTTTTAGTTCCTCTGGGGACAGGCTGAGTGCGACGCTGGACTGTATGGTAATTCTGTTTATTGAGAAACCCTCATACCGCCTTCCACCAACCTCTGCCACTTTACATTCCCGCGTGCCGGGCCCAGCTTCTCTATGCCTTGCAAAGTCATTTGTAGCCCCGCCTCTGACACTGTGCTTCTGGTTTCCACTCGCGTTTCTCTCACAGCTGGTCTCTCTTCCCGTCAGTCAGGCGTTCTTACATCTCACCTAGAGAAGAGGCCGTTCGTGTCCTTGGCCCATTCTCTGTGGCTGAGTCATGCTGCTAACCCGGCTCAGACACTCATGGGAAGTGTCTCCCTGTCCCCAGGGGCAGCCTTTGCACCTCGCCATTGTCTCAACTTTTACTCTTGGAAGCATTGGGTTCACATTTTGTTGTTGTTGCCCCTGGCCTTAGTGCCACACCCGAGAACAAACCTGTCTGAGTCTGAACGAGGGCCAAGCTCCTGACGTAATCCCTGCAGGCCAGTTTCTGAAGCGCACAGTCCATTTCTGGAACACCTGGACTAAGCGGTACGTGTCAGGGCACTGACCAGTGATGCTGTATGTCTTTTGCCCCAACCCCGTGGAGAGTGGGCTAAACTGTGTTTGTGGGGCTGGGGTGGAGCCCAGCACCTCACACTCTGGGTACAGGCTGAGCCCAGCCCCCGGCCCCGCACCACTCGGGTCTGATCTGTGAAAGCAAAGCTCCGGGCTTCCCGTGCTGCCTTCAGGTGAAAGCTCCATCCTGGTCAGCCAAGCACCCTGGCGTCCACCGACGAGGTGTGGGAGGTGAGCACGCGCCTGCGGCCACCGGCCTCCATCCAAGAGGCTGTGGGGGACCCGGCTCCATTGTCACCAAGGTGACAGTGTGACCGTGAACAGCGGCACCAGCCGTGGGTCACAGGGAAGGGACCAGAGAGCCTGACAGCCTCACCTCCGCCATCACAGCCAGAAGGTGCCTTCAGCCCCGTGACCTGGCCTGGCTCCTCGGCTGCCCTGACAGCTGGGGCCTCTGCTGAGCCTCTGGGATCCAGCAGGTACCTTGCACAGACCGCGGAGTCTGAGCGCTAGCGCAGGACTTGCTGCAGATGAGGTCCAGGGTTCAGGCCTCTGCACCCCCATGGACCTCACCTGTGAAGGCCGCGGGCCAGTGACACTAAGGCCCCAGAGCAGCCGGCCAGGGCGTTTGCAGGGCAGATCTGTCACCTCCTGGCTGTGGCAGCCATGGGGCTGAGTCCCCACCATGGGGCACGTGTGTGAAGCCTCGGGCAGCACAGCACAACCCCCAGATTAAACCGGAGGCCCAGGGAAGGTGGAAAGATGCTGCCTTGGGTATTGAGCTTGGCACCGCTTGCTTAGCACTGTAAAATGAGGGCGCTCGCTCAGATTACTCAGGCTCAGTTTTATTTATTTGATGGTGCACTGACTAAAGCTACCAACATGCCCCGCTAAAACATACTGTGTAAATAAGTTCCTCCCTACATTAGGGCTTGGAGTACGTCAGAGGCACCTAGCAGCTAGGGAGCAGGCGGTGGGAGTCCTCCGCTCCCCAGGGCCATGTGGGCACAGTGACAGGCGCAGCCTCTCCTGCGCGAGGGCTGAGGAGGGGCTCTGGGCGGCCTCTTCCAGAGCCCTGGACTAGGAAGAGTTAGGACGGAGGAGGAGAAAAAACGAAATGAGAATGAGCAGAGACGGCTGAGGTCCGAGGAGAGGAGGCGACTGCAGGGAGCGACAGTGGCTGGAGAAGCCCTGTGCAGGCAGACGCAGCCGAGTGAGTTATACGTTACAGGGGCTCTGTGCCCAGGGAGGGGCCTGGGAGGTCGCCAGGTTCCCCCTGGACTGCCGTCCTCCACGCGGATGTGTCTGGAAAGGACAGCATTTTCAGGGTGGCCCTTGGGAAGGTCTGGCCTTCCCCACCACCTCTCCCTGTGCCCCGTGCCTGGCAGGCACCAGGAGCCCGTGCAGATGAGCAGTGTGCCCAGGCGAAGCTGTAACCCAGTGGTGCGACTGACCTGGGCTCCGTGCTGACAGCCCAGCACCTGTCTCACCCAGCTGTTCCACATGGGAACTGCTCACGGCCTTTGACCCCAGCTCACAAGGTCTGACCACCTGCAGCTCCTGGTTTCCCCAGAGGGACAGAGTCCTGCACTGCGGCAGCAGCCACCCCGACCTGCCCGGGACCTGCAGGCCTGGTGAGGTGTGGGCTGGGCAAGCCTCGGTCTCCTGTGGAGTGGGAGCAGAGGACAGGTGAGGGCCCCAGGGTCATGGGCACTGGAGGGAGCAGCGTGGAGACGCAGGCTGAGCCGCTGCCTTGCCCTCCCTCTCCTAGGGCTGTGGTTGCCTGGGTGTAGATAGGAACTATGGACCCCGTGGCCCTGGCGGGCAGCTACTTCCAGATGCCCATGGTCAGCTAAGAGGCTTAACTGCTTTTCTGGAACCCAAATGGCCTCTGCAGGGGAAAGGCCCCCAGCGGCCTTCAGCCCACCTCGCACCTCCCTCAGGTTGCACACCTGTGGCAGAGCCTCCTCGCCCAGACCTCCCTGTCCCTTTCTCAGCCTGGCTGCTCCAACTTCCTGTGCTGTGGTTTCTGTTGGAGGAACAGAGGGCAGAGGCCGGGGAGCAGGGCTGGGCACTCGGTGGCCTCCACAGATTAGGCCTGGGAGCCTTTACCTCTAGATACGATCGTGGCCCAGCGTTGAGAGACATGAGAACTGTGGCTGCTAGGCTGTCGTCCTATTGGTGGGAGGTGGTGCCTAGACACTGAGCTACCAACCTTCAGGTTACATTTTTAATATGTTAATTTAAAATATGCTTTTACATAGTAATTGTATATATTTATGGGGTATAGCGTGACACTTTAAGAGGTGTACAATGTGTCATCAGATCAGGGTAATTGGCATATTTATCACCTTAGACATACATCTGTCCATTATGTTAAGAACATTCAAAATCCTTTCCACTAGCTACTCCGAAGTGTTCAGTTAATTGCTCTCAGCTATTTTTATTCTATTCTGTACTGTAGCACATTAGAAGTTATTCCTCCTATCCATACTCCTGCCCCATTGCCTAGGCTTTGGTAACCACTATTTTATACTTTGAGATCAACGTTTTAGCTCCTACATATAAGTGATAACATGCAACATTTGTCTTCCTGTGCATGACTTCACTTAAGATATGCTATCTCCAATTATGTTGCCATAATTGACAAGAATTCATTATTTTGTTGGGCACAGTGGCGTGTGCTTGTAATCCCAGCAGCTTGGGAAGCAGGAAGATCACAAGTTTGAGACCAGAGGCAGTCTGTGTAACTTAGTGAGACCCTGTCTCAAAAAGTAAAAAAAAAAAAAAAAAATTCATTATTTTAATGACTAAATAATAATTCCATTGTAGATATGTATCACATCTTCTTCACCCATTCATTCATCACTGGGGCTGATTCTACCTCCTGGCTTTTCTGAAAAGAGATGCAATAAACACACGAGTGTAGCTGTCTCTTTAGCATACTGACATCAGTTCATTTGAGTATATTCCTAGGAGTGGGATAGCTGGATCATGTAGTAGTTCTACTTGTAGTTTTTTGAGGAACTTCCATGCTACTTTCCATCATGGCTGTACTAATTTACATCCCCACCAACAATCTATGAGTTTTCTTTTCTCTGTATCCCCACCGGAATTTACCTTTGTCTCGTTGGTAATGAGCCCTCCTAACTGGAGATGACAGGTCGTATGGCTTTGATTTGTGTTGCCTGATGATCAGTGAGTGATGTTGAGCATCTCTTCACATGCTTGTTGGCTGTTTGTATTTCTCTTTGAGAAATGTCTATTTGGGGACTGTGGATGTAGCTCAGTGGTGGAGGACTTGCCTAGCATGCACAAGGCCTTGGGGCTGATCACCAGCACCAAAAAACAAAACAAAAAGAAACGTCCATTCAGGTCATTCAGCCACTTTTTAATGACTTGGTTTTATTTGCTGTTGAATTCTGTGTATGTTCTGGAAATTTGTTCCTTGTTGGATGACTAGTTTGCAAAAGTTTTCTCCCCATGTACAGACTGTCTCTTCACACTGTTTCCTTTGCCACTGGATGGATGTAATCCTACTTGTCAAGTTTTGCTGCTGTTCTTTACAATTTTAGGATGATGTCCAAAAATGTTTTGCCTAAACCAATCTCTGAAAGTGTTTGCCTGTATTGTCCTCTGAAGGTTTCATAATTCCAGGCCCTACATTTAAGTCTAGAGTCAATTTCGAGTTGATTTTTGCATGTAGTGAGGCATAGGAAGTCTTGATTCCTTCTTCTGCATATGGATGTCCAGTGTTCCCAGCACCACTTGCAAGAGGCGGTCCTTGTTCTAACACGTGCTCACCACTACTGCCAAGGAAAGCTGGCTGTGAAACACGGACCAACTTGTGATTCTCAGTTTCCTTCAGGTGGTCTTTGGTCCTTCAGGTGGTCTTTGGTGCTTCCTCATGGATTTTATGGTTCTGTGACAAATGGCATTTGAGTACAAATTGCATTGAGTCTGTAGATGGCTTAGGGCAATGTAGACATTTTACCTTTTATTTGTTGTTTTTTTTTTTTTTTTTTTTTTTTTTTTTACTTTTTTTGAGACAGGGTCTCGCTAAGTTACGCAGACTGCCTCTGGTCTCGAACTTGCGATCCTCCCGCCCCCACCTCCTGAGCCGCTGGGATTACAGGCGTGCGCCACTACGCCTGGCCAACACCTTTTATTAGTTTTTAGTGTACAACTTAATGAGTTTGATATGACATTTCCATACATGCATATCATTGTACATGTTCACCTCTCCTGTTGCCCCCCTTCTCCTTCCATATTATATTGGGGTATTTGTGTGTATATCAGATATCATATACATATATGAGCCAGATTTTGCTTTTGACAGGAAAGCATGGTATTTTTCTTCTTCCCACCTCCCTCTACTTAGTACCCTTCTACTTAAATGTCCTATATATTAAAATATTGAATAAATGTTGAGATCTACCATTCATATGAGGGAAAAAAAAACGTTACATTTTGTCTTTCTAGGTCTGGTTTATTTCCCTTAAAATGATGATCTCTAGTTCCAGCCATTTTGCAGCAAATGCCATAATATTACCCTTCATTATGGCTGAATAAAGCTATACAGAGTATATATATACATTTTCCTGTTGATAGACACCTAGGTTGACTCTGTGTCTTGGCTGTCGTGAATGCTGCTGCAATAAACACGGATTAGCAGGTACCCTTCAGATATGGACCCAGGAGTAGTATATCTGGGTTATATGTAGTTCTGTTTTTAGTTTTCTGAGGCACATCCATACTGATTTCTGTAATGGCTGTACTTACATTCCCACCCATACTGTACAAGGCTTGTTTTTTTCTCCCATCCTCACCAGCATTTGTTCTTGTTGATGGTGGCCATTTTGACTGGGGTGAGATGGTAGCCTAATGTAGTTTTGATTTGCATTTCCCTGATGGCTAAGGGTGTTGAATAGTTTTTCACGTATATTGACCATTTGGAGAACTGTTTATTTGCCTTTTTTTCCCCAATGGATAATTAGCTTTTTTGGTGTTTAATTCTTTCAGCTCTTTATATGTTCTAGATATTAATCTCATCTGATGTATAGCTCCAAAGATTTTCTCCACTTTGATAATTATAGCCTTTGCTATGCAAAGGCTTTTTAATTTCATGCAATCTGTCAGTTCTTACTGTTGAGTCCTGCACTATTGGGGTACTTTTCAAAAATACCTGGCTGATGCCTGTGTCTTGAAGTGTTTTCCCTATGGTTCTTTGATATATATATATTTTGAACTGAGTTTTGTACAGAGTGGGAAAGCAGGATCTACTTGTCTCTACACAAGGATAGCCAGTTCCCCCAGCACCATTTGTTGAAGAGTCTGTCTTTTCTCCAACTTACAATTTTGACCCCTTTGTTGAACATCAGGTGGCTGTATCTGCATAGGGTGACTGGATTCTCTATTCTATTGCATTGTCCACGTCTGTTTTTGTGCCCCTACCATGCTGCTTTTGTTACTAGGGCTCTGTAGGATATTCTGACATCAGGTATTATGATACCTCCAACATTGCTCTTTCTACTCAGAAAAAAATCCTAAAAATCATATGGAAGCACAAAAGAATGTCATTGGGATTGTGTGAATCTGTAGATTACAAGACCACATCTCAAACAAATGTTCCTTTTTCGCCACCTCCTCACCAGCATTTTCTGAAAAAATATAATAGCCATTTTAAATGTTTTCTTATAGTTTTGTAACTTTCCTGATGGGTAATGATATTGACCATATACTCATATGTTTGTTGGCCATTTTTCTTTTGAGAAGTGGCTATGTAGACTATTTGCCCATTTTAAACTGGATTATTCTTCTGCAATTAAAGATTTTTCTTGGGCTTGTCATATAGAGGTACCATTGTTTTTATAAATAAATAATGTTCCTTTTTTAGGCTTTTTTATGAAGCGATGTTGAATTTTACCAATGCTTTTTGTGCATTTATTGAAATGATCATGACTTTCATCCTTCATTCTGTTGACTTGGGTATGTGTACCACCCTCCTTGCATCCCTGGGATGAAACCCCCTGTTTAGCTTTCACAAGCATATGATGTGACTGAAAATACCATGAGTCAGATGCACCCTTGTCTTCAATGTGATCTTTACTTCCCAACACTTTAAAAGAGGTCCCTTGCCACAGCTTTTCCCAATGCATCTCTTGATTGCTGCTTCCGTGGATGTTGATTGTAGAATGAAGTAAAACAAAATCTTGGAAAATCTCAATCTTTCTTCCATTTATCATGAAGCTACACACTGATCCAGTTGTAAGAACTTTTGTGATGTTGAGGCCCAATCCATCTTGAAGGCTGTGTTCTTTGATCATCAGTAAATGTTTCAAATCCTCTTCACTTTCAGCAAGCAGAGTTGTGTCATCTGCACAACACAGATGGTTAATGAGTCCTCCTCCAATCCTGAAGCCACGTTCTTCATAAAGTCCAGCTTCTCACATTATGTGCTCAGCATAGAGACTGAAGAGGTATGGTGAAAGGATATAGTCCTCATGCACACCTTTCCTGACTTCAAACCAAGCACTGTTTCCTTGTTCTGTTTGAATGAATGCCTCCTGGTCCAGGTACCGATTCCTCATAAGTACAATTAAGTGCTCTGGTACTCCCATTCTTCACAAGGTTATCCATCCATAATTTGTTGTGATTCTTACAGTCAACAAAACATATCTTTTTGGTATTGACATCAGTGATGTCCCTGGTTCCATTAGTATACTGCTGCAGTCCCCCTTCTGAATGATCTTGAGCAAAATTTTACTTGAATATTAATGATATTCAATAATTTCTGCATTAGGTTGTATCTGCTTTCTTGGAAATAGGCACAAATATAGATCTCTTCCAGCCAGTTGGCCAGGTAGCTGTTTTCCAAATCTCTTGGTGTAAACAAGTGAGTACCTCCAGTTTGGTCTTCGATTGTGTCTACGGCATCAAATCTGTTCTTGAGATGGTCTCTGAACTCAGGTGGCATATACTCAGGGTCATACCTTGGCTCTCATATACTTCTGATTTTCTTCAGTTTGAACCTGCATATGAGCAATTAGTCTGATCCACAATCAGCACCTGGTCTGGTTCTGGCTTCTGATAATGTTTTCCATTGTCTCTTTCTACAAATGTAGTTGGTTTGGTTCCACTTTGTTCCATCTGGTGAATTCCACGTATACAGGCACCTAACAACAGTGTTTATAGTGGTGAAAAGGGACCAGTATGCCCTGTCAGGCGATTAGCACTTTTGTTGCTAGCTGTGCTGTGGGCAGGCTGAAGCACTTGACCTCTGACCATTCAGTGGCACAGGGAAAGGAGGTGGCAGTGTTCTTCAGGAGTGCAGCCCGGGCTTCTCTCCTTTGGCTGGACCTGGGCCAAGCTGCACTCACCCTTCCTCCTGGGCAGCACATCCTGGGAGGTGCTCAAGGTCCCTCAGCATCCCTGGGTGGGCAAGTTAGGAGCAGGGCCCCCGGCACCCCTCTGTCATTCATTTTGAGACAGGGTCTAAGTTACACAGGGTGCCCGCCAGTGCTCAGCTTCACCCTGCTCATTGAACGTGGATTTGCCAGGTAGCCACCTGCTCTCCTGACCCCACAGCAGTCCAAGTTCAGGTGCTAGGTCCCTCCTTCAGAGACCCTTGGCTGCAGCACCTGGGGTGTGCCAGTTAACGAAGGGAGCCCCTTCCCCTGCAGGGCTGCTTATCTAGGCCAGTGGGGATGGTGTCGCCCCACACCGAGGGTGGCAGATACATTTTTTTTCTTTGCTGTGGTCCCAGGATGGTGACTGTAAGAAGGTTGAAAGTTTCTCTCTGGCTCTTTTCCAATGGCCACTCACCTTAAAATGCAGCTGTACACCCACTGCTTCTGGTCCTTTTCCACAAACAGCAGCATCAGTTTTCAGTGGGGACACTGCCTGGAAAGGCAAAAATAAGGTTCTACAAACTATGTCCCTGTGGTGTGTGAAAGCCAAAGGGATGCAAACAAAGGCAGGGCCCCATTAACCTTAGGAACCATGTGCACATGGGGGCTGCCCCACAGATACCTCCCCCGATGGGAAGAGTCCCTTCTGGGAAGTCCTGTCCTCAGCCAGTCCTTTAACTCATGTACCTTAGGTGGGGCTGGTGATTGGCCCCTGGTGGAGGGTGTTCTGTATCCAGATGGTGATCATCAGGTCCAGTCCACTCAAAAAGCTCCACAGCATCCATAGATGAAAATGATTTTTGATTTTTGATAGGGAAGGATGGAAGTCCTGTTCCACAAGTCTGGACCCCTGAGCTTTTCGGATTATAACTGACGTCTCCATCCGTGTCAGGGAGGTTCAAGGCACGTCCCGCGGGTTACTCGTTCCGTCCTGTGAATGGTCTGTGGCTCAGGTGCTGGTATGCCCATCTTACAGATGGGGCCCAGTGGTAGTTTGTGCCGTTCTCCAGTGTATTTGGAGAACAATTCCAACATCCTGTAGGTGGTGGTTGTTAGGTGCCGCCAAGTCTGACTCATAGGGTTTTCAATGGCTGTTTCCAGATTGCCATGTTCCTCTCCCATTTTTGCAGTACCGGGAATCGAACTTGGGACCTCAGGACCTGCTTGGGGAAACATTCGTCTGCAGGCTGAGGGCAGGACGGAGCCACCACTCTTCCCGTGGTGTTTCTTCATTCCTGGTTTGTCTTGAAGGCCTTTACCACAGTTGTTTACTGTCTGACTCACCATCAGCTTGTCAATTGAGAAGGAAACATGAGGGGAAGTAGTGATGCGGTGGCATCAGCATCACTGTAATAAGAATATGGAGTTATTTTAGGAGCAGCAGCATTAATACTGTCTGCTGTGATGTAACAGGAAGTAAAGTTTTTCTCATAATGGAGTGTGGTAGCTTTAGTACCGTCATGCATACCTGATAGAAGTAACTTTGGTTCCGTTTTGGAGGCTCCGGTGCTTTTAGGCCTGTGCCGAGGCAGCTGTCACAGGGGAAGGAGAGGGCAGAGCTGCTCCATGCTGACTCAGAAAGGAGGGGCTGGGGTCCCACTGTCCCTTGCAAGGGCGGTTCCACCCTGAGGCACAATTTTTAAACCATGGGCCTTTGGAGGATCCAAACTACAGCAGGGGTTTGGAGTCAACTAAAGAAAAAGTGCATTGTTTTTCTGAATTGAAATTATACTCCTAGGAAATGGCAAAGCAACCAGTTCGTTTAACCTTACCTGACTGGGAATGGTTCCAGTCCAGAGGGTAGAGCGTCTTCTTGGTCACAGAGCTGGGGGGAAGAGCCCGTCCCTGATGCTTTCCCACCTGCAAAGTCAGCCTGAGCTGGACAGTGGCCATGGAGCCCTGGCCCTGCCCAGCTCAGGATGGCAGTTGGCCAGTGAGGTGCACCACCCTCCTCCTCACCTGGTATCTGCTGCATGGGGCCTGAGCTTGCAGCTGCCTGGAAAGCTGTCACCACCCTACACAGTCCCACCCACCAGGAAACAAGGGTTTGTGGGGTGCAGTTTGGTGGCCCAGGGGCCGTGTAACCCCTCGCTGCGTCTGATGCGTTCATGCTTGGCAGTTGCCCAGCTCTTGGCTGAGCTTGTTTGGACATGAAGCGGGTAGGACGTGACAAAATGAATTAAGCCGTGGTTCCCTCTGCATCCGCATTGAGGGGGGAGGCATGAGACCCCCTGTCATGCCCTGCATGTCTGTGTTGCAGCTGGTGAGCGACCTGTTGGAATTCTGCTTCTACACCTTCCGAGAGTCGCAGGTCCTGAAGGTGGAGTTCCCGGCCATGCTGGTGGAGATCATCAGCGACCAGCTGCCCAAGGTGGAGTCTGGGAACGCCAAGGCCCTGTACTTCCACAGGAAGTGAGCCGCGCTGGCCAGAACGTTGCCTTAAGTTTCTCCACGTCGTTGCGCACCCACGAAGGACCCAAGAATCCCGTTTCTCACGTGCGGTGGTGGATTCCCGCGTTCAGCCGTTTCGGAAGTTGAAAAGCATGTGGAGGGTTTGGAGCCGGGAAGCCGAGTGGCGTGGGTTTGGCGAGACCTGAGCGGCGTGAGGACTCTTCCCTCTCCACTCCCCAGCGCTTAGAAACTTGCTCCTCTGGATGAAAAGCCATATCTAGTCAATAACTCTCTGATTTTGATACCCTAGCGGATGGAAGTTTTAACTATGCCGTGGAGTCTCTGGTGTCATTTGCTTGTTTTGAAAGGGTTCAAGGACTAACAAACTTTTTAAAGCTTACCCTTGGTTTGCACATAAAACGTATAGTCAATATGGGGCATTAATATTCTTTTGTTATTTAAAAAACACACAAAAAGAGAAAAAATATATACAGATTCCCGTTGTGTAATAACAGAACAAGCGGTGCGGAACTGCGGACCCCCCTGGGGGCCCCTTTTTCTGCACCACTGGTATACACACTCGTTAGCGTCCATTTATTATTTAATTAGAATGGATAAGACGTTAAAACAAATGCCTTGGTTTCAGTTTCTAGTATCTATTGTGTTGGCTTTACAAATAATTTTTGGCAGTCTTTTGCTGTGCTGTACATTACTGTATGTATAAATCGTGAAGGACCTGAAATAAGGTGTAAGGAACTTTTGTAAATGAGACACATTAAAAAAAAATCTTTAATGGTTAATAGGATGAATGGGAAAGTATTTTTGAAAGAATTCTATTTTGCTGGAGACTATTTAAGTACTATCTTTGTCTAAACAAGGTAAAAAATTTTTTTTGTAAAGTGAAATGTTCTGCATGCATAATGAACCGTTTACAGTGTATTTAAGAAAGGGAAAGCTGTGCCTTTTTTAGCTTCATATCTAATTTACCATTTTACAGTCTCTGTTGTAAATAACCACACTTAAACCTCTTTGGTTGTCTTTAAGCCTTTCTACTTCTGTACTTTTGTTCTTGGTCTCCCCCTTGGGTGTTCGTGATCTTGGGCACGCTGTTCCGACACCTGTGGTGTCTGCAGCTCTTTGCAGGTTGTCATTTGACAGCACCCATGGGACAGAAGGGCCCAGGAGTGTGGCAGCTTCAGGAAAGCTGCCCCTTTCCCCTTTTCCACAAGCAGCTCTCAGAGGGGGGAGACTGGAAACTCAGCTCAGAGAGCACAATTCTCCCACTGGAGAAAATCTGGAGAAAATCTGTTTTTCTCCTTTGGGGGAAAAAAATTCCATGCACTCTCTACATCTGTCAAATATCGGCTGCTCACCTCTGGTCTCGGAAAGGGCTCTGCACTCCTGGAACTGGTCATGGGAACACGCAGATCACGGCAGGAGGTCCTGGGACGACCCGTCTAGGTGAGGGTCAACCCGGATGGCGTGGAGAATGGAAGATCACTAGAGGGTTTTTAGATTTTTTTTAAAAGGTAGGTTTTAAAAAGAAATTTTATACATAAAACAGTTTTGAAGAAAAACAAAAACACTACAGATCATATAAGCAAGACAGTGGCACTAAAATTTTTAATTCATTAATCTGTTCGGCACTGATAAAATCTATGGCTTTTCTCTTGCCCCAAATCACAGACCTGTGTTGTCTTTGGGGAAACTAACAATATGATTGCACTAAATAAACCACTTTGAATAGAGGCCAAATTAATCTTTTGAAAGTGGTGATGATAATCGTCAGGTACTCAGTGAAATCACACTATTTTCCAAAACCTTCAAAGCTGTAGCTCAAGCTGAAGGCACGCCAGGGTTCACCACGCAGGCAACATCACCTGATCTCTCCAAAGGTACCTGCCTCGTACGGGGGGGAGGGGGGGGACCTGCAAACCTGCGCCCAGGAGGAGGCGGTTTTCTTACATCATTTGCAATTTCAAGAATTTAATTTATAGGCAGATCTTTAAATGCAGTCAACTTACGTGCACAGCAATATGAAAGCCACTCTTTGAAGGTGATAAACAGAGAGCATGCAGACTGGGGGTTCCTGGAACAGAAAAGGCTCCCAAAAGCAGCTTCCGGTCAGACTCTGCTTCTTGTGGAGTTGGGGTTTCATCTTCTTCAGGTGTGGGATGGAGACAGTCTGCATCACCTTTCTGTATTAACAAAGTTACCTGCTCTGCGTGCGTCTCTGGGCCACTTTGCTTGATTAAACAGCAAAGCCATATTCTAAATTCACTGTTGAATGCCTGTCCCGGTCCAAACTGTCTGTCTGCTCTTATTTTTGTACCATATTGCTCTTAAAAATCTTGGTTTGGTACAATTCATAATTCACCAAAACTTCATATAATTTAAAAAAAACACTAAATTAGTTTAAAATGAAGCAATTTTAATCTTTATGCAAAAACATGTCTGTCTTTGCAAAGGACTGTAAGCAGATTACAATAAATCCTTTACTTTAATCACCTGTTGTTTTGAAAACAGTTCATTGACTGTCCACAGGTACACCTGGGCTTGGTGCCTCTCCAAATTCTGATCCTATACACTTTGCCCACTGCCAAGATGGAATACCCGGGGTTTTGTCTGAGGCTAGGAACGGCCCTGTGTGCAGTGGGGCACGCCTGTGATCCCAGTGACTCGGGAGGCAGAGGCAGGAGGATCACAAGTTGGAGGCCAGAGGCAGCCTACATAACTTAGTGAGATCGTCACTCAAACACTAAAAAAGTGGGTGCTTTGGGGTGCAGGCCAGTGGTAGAGCACTTCCAAAGTGTGTGTGAGGCCCTGGGTTCAGTGACCCAGTATTGCAAACAAACAAACAAACAAAGTAAGGTGAGGCGCTATGTTACAAGCCACGTGTTCATTCTTCTCTGGGGATGAGAGACTTTCACTGAAATCCCCTGTAACATTTTCGTTACCACATCTCCCATAGCCATCTGTCCACCCACATGCTTGCTTGTTCGTCCTGCAGACTCTGCCTACCTGACTACTGTCCATCCTCCTCGCCCTGCCCAGACCCCTCGGCCTGTCAGGAGGCTCAGCTCCCCACTGCACCGAGGCTTCCCACCCTCCTCCTGGGCCTCTGCTCTCAACTGCTGGTGAACTCGGACCACGAGAGAGGCGTAAGCACTACCGGCTCGTTTCAAAACAGAAAATGTTCCCCACCAAATACACCCAAGTATATTCTTCACGCGTCACTTACCTGGTGGCTGTCGAAACTACTTGCTTACAGAAAGAGGGGACTGTGACGCTTAAATTCAACTCTGCTTTTTACCACAGTCCACGCAGCTCTAGAACACACAGTATTGCCACTGAACACAACCAAGAGAGAGTTGTATGTGCATTATTTTTTGTAAAACCTCTAAAAATGAAGACAACTTTATATTTAAAAATTTAAGACATCTGACCCATTAGCAGGGCTTTGAAAGACAGCCCCTAACTTGAAACAAAAGCCATCTTGGGCCACGAGCCTGCCAAGAGGCATCTACCAATGAGCACCCTGGTTAAAGTGGGGCCCTCTGAGAACTGAGGTGGTTTATTCTCAGGTCAAGTATTCCTTTATTTTGCACTAAGAATTTCTCATAGTGTTCTCAGCCCTGAAGAATTCAGCTACACATTTAGGAATCATTTAACTGAGCAGTTCCTCTGCCACCAAGACAGCCAGCTACTGTCTGCCACAGCGGAAAACTCATGTCTCGTGTTGCATATATAATGAGGGGCTTGTTCGCTTCTGCATGTCGAATGTCCCCAAGCAAATAGAAAACATTGTCCCTTTATGTAAAAGTCAGTGCTAACATACTTTGATACACTGCAAGTATACACTGATTAAAATGACTTGATTATAAGCATCTCTGGCACTTTGATGTCAGGTCAGTCAGTTGCTAGTGCAGCATTTTTCTTGGAAATAAAACTGGCTTCCCAAACAACATTAGCTCAGAGAGGTTTAAGATATGATTCTCATTGTTCAGCATGGGCCAATACTATCCAAAGCAAAGTGAAGAATAGGGCAGAGTAGCAGGCAGGCAGGCAGATACTGGTGCGTAACAAACCACCTCACAATTTAGCAGTTCAGACCAAGCATAATGTAGTGTATCTCATGAGTCTAGGAGTCAGCTGGGGTGTGGGGGGTGCTGCCAAGCTGGGTCAGCCTTGGTTGAGCCGGGCCTGTTCCTGCACCAGCAGTCAGCCTGCAGCTGTCTGGTTGAGGATGGGCTTGTCATGGGTTACCTGCCATCCTCCAGTGGGCTAGCCTGGGCACAGGCAGGGTTCTGAGAAAGTCAGTTGGAGGGGTCTAACACTCTCTAAGCCTGTGAATACATCATTGGCCAAAATAATTTACAAAGTCCAAGCCCACAGTCAGCCCCAAAGAGCTTGTCACAAAATACCACAGACCCCGGGAGAGGTGAAAGGCTAGGATCAGTACACCAACCTCCACCACTGGTTCTTCAGGTTCTCTTCTATATGGTGTGTGACCAAGACAGTGGGTTCCCCAGTCTGAAAAAGTCAGGGGTTTCTACAGAGCTAGGTATTTCCATGCCCTGAGCCAGCCTGACTCAGCTCTGCCTGGGAGCATTTCCACAGTTGCTAAACCCTCCCTGGAAGAAACCCAGACCCCAAGCAGCACCTCATGCACAGTCCCTGACTTGAGTTGAAGATGGAGGTCCCTTGTTGGACAATCAGTCAAGGTGACCTTTAGGTAAGTTTTCTCCAACACATTCTCCTATCTGGTAGGTGGGGATGCTTTTAGCCAGACGTTCAGGCATGAAGATAAGGAGCTGAGTGGCCCACGTGGAGTCGCAATAAATCACTGCCCAGGTCACACGAGGAAGGAGATGCTGAAAGGCACCTGACAGGACCTCTGTGGGGTGAGGAACAGGAGTGCTGCGAGAGGACTCTCCTGGAATAACATCCACAGAATAGAGGAAAGGAAGTTGTGTGGCTCAAGAAGAGTCAAGATGTCATGGGAAGGTTTGGCAAAGGGCTGGCTCTGAGAGATCTGGAGACAGAAACAAGAAGTGAGCAGGGCTGGGGAACAAGGACGAGCTCAAGACTCCAGGGGCAGAGGGTGACCTTGTGGAGAAGAGACGGTGGGGGAGAAGAGGCGGCCATGTTAGTCGGCTTTCCCTCACTGTGGCAAAATAACTGACGTGAGCAACGTTTAAACAGGAAGGATCTGTTCTGTCTCATGGTCTCAGAGGTTCTACTCATTGCTTTCTGGTCTATGGCAAGGCTGGGGAACATGGCGGGAGCAGATGGCGGGAGCAGGTGGCAGAACACAGCTGCTCACCTCAGGCAGCCAGGGAGCACAGAGAGGCAGGGGCTTGGGTCCCGGGATTGTCTGCAGGGCCACCCCCAGTGACCGACTTCCATACAGTAGATGCCACCTGTTGGAGGTTCCATCACCTGCCCAAGGTGGCAGAGGCTGCAGCTCTGGCCAGGGTCCAAGATCCAAACCAGGATTGTGGCTGAGGGGTGCAGAGCCCTCGGCCTCACCTTGCCCTCTGCATCCTCAGCCCCCGGGGCACCCCGCTTCTCTCCACTGCACAGCGGGAAACTCAAGCACAGCGAGGTCGCTGAGGAGCCAAAAGGTAAGACGGGGTTTCAAGGTAGGCGTCACCTCAGTGTGCATGCTGTGGACGCCCCCTTGGCTCGCCAGGCGCTGCGACAAGCACCTCACCCTGGACGGCTCTGGTGTGAGACCAGTGGGCACAGAGACGCTGGCTTCCCACTGTGGCCTGTGCACTGTCCCTCCTCTGTCCATTTGTCCATCTAAGCATCCGAATTTCCCCTGGTTACACAGACATCAGTCTGGCAGGATTGGGGCCAAGTCTATTTCCTCCCAAATAAAGCAAGGCGCTTCCTTGCGCTCCACCATCCCCAGAAGGAGAGAAGGCAGGACACGGCCACCCCTGGCAGCTGTCCCTCGTTTCCCCCACCGAGAGCCCCATCTGCAGTGCACTCGCTGCTGGAGGGGGTCGGCCTGCCCTGGCTCCTTGACCCCACCCTGCAGGCCAGGCCTGGGAGGCCCCACAGCCCCGCTGCAGAGAGAAAACAGTGCAGGTCTCCTCTGCCCACCCAGCCAGGCCTGGGTGAGGTGGCGCCCCTGGCCTGCAGCACAGCGTGGGGTTGGCCACACCCAGCAGGCCACCTACCACTAACACCCTGCGTCCCTTCCTGGGAAATGCAGACCATCCACCGTGGAACCCAACACCCCTGGCCCCCGCCACTAGGCATATCTGGGTCCCTGCCCAGGGCAAAGCTCCCTGCACGGTGGCCTCAGCCAGCTGAGCCTCAATGTACTTGTGGGTCAGACCATGGCAGGGCAGCACCCTGGCCACGTTGCTCCCGCCCTGTTGTCCCCATAAACACAGGGCAGAGCAGGGCTCTAGCTGTCGGGTTACACAGGGTGCCGCCCTGTTCCAGAGCCCATGACAGTCCCAGGGGCACCCCACGCCGGCAGAGGGCTCTGAGAGCACAGGACACTGAGAAAGGAGCGCGAGGCACCCTGGAGCCACTGCCCCTGAGGGTTCATCTGAACCCCAACAAGGTACCGCCTTCTGTTAAGAGGCAGGAACAGGATCACGGTGATCTGTCCCACCTGTGTGACAGCCAGCCTCCGGGAGGAATGCCCTGTGACAGCAGAAACCTTCTTCAAGCGAACAAAGGCGCCAAGGCCCAGGCAGTGAGCAGTGTCCAAGGCCCTTGGGGGGACGCAGTCAGGAGCATGGACCAGCACCTCGATGCCTGCTCAGGCTGGGCCGCCCTGCCAACACCCTCTCCTCACCAAGCAGGTGTCCCTTCTACATCCCTGACTGGAGAGGAGGGCACCGCGGGTTCTGTCCCTGCCTCCATGGCCAAGCTGGCCCCGCACAGGCCTCAGGGCTGCTGCAGCCATCTGTCCTGAGCCCTTACCAGGCTCAATACTTCCCACGGGGCTGTGGGTCAGGATATTAAATGGTGCTGTAGTGAAATTATTTTCACTTTAACCTCCAACACAGGAACTTCCAATAAGCACGTTGCCCCCTCCACACACACTTAGGACTTCTGTGTTAGCTGTTACCGAGGCAGGACGGAAAGGGGAGGGAAGGCTTTCCCGCACTCAGGGATCTGCTCCCAGTCTTACCCGCCAAGAGTTCCAGCAAACCAAAAAAGGAGGAAGCTGCTGAGAAGACCGTGTGCATGGAAGCCAGGGCTTCCCTAGATTCTCGTCAAGCCAGGTTAGGGAAGACAGACAGCGGGTGTAGGCGAGTTCCTTAGGACTGGTTGTAGGAGGAACATCCTCATTGATCCCAACCTCGGCGTTGAAATAGCGCACCTTTCTCTGTCTGTAAATCTATACCATGCACCTGCAGGGACTCTGTCGAGCAGTCCAACTTCAAAAGCCCCCAAATCATCCATCTGGCTGCTGTGAAGCCACGGGGTGCCTCTCGACACCAGCGCTGCACTGAGAGCGTGGACGGTCCCCTCCCCTTTATCGATAAACTCGAAACTCCGCTTCACTTGTTTCATCCTGAAGTTCTTTTCAGTGACTGAGACAAGGGCTTGGCATCTCCTCTGAGTGGCGGGAGCTCCTCAAGGCCGGGGTAACATGGGCCCAGCGCCCCTAAACCCGCTGTCACTATAAGGAAATGCCTACGATACCCCACTTACAAAGAAAGGCTCGCTGTGGCTCGCCGTCACGTCACTCCGTGACCAGTCCACCCAGTTGCAAATCAGCGCGGTGGCAGCTCCAGCCGTTCCCCTCACAGGCAGGATCTGAGAGAAAGGTGGGGACTGGGGCCCCACAATCCCTCTAAAGGCCTCCCGTGACTTCAAGCCTCCACCACCAAACAGTGCCACAGGCTGGGGATGAAACCTTCACTCGGGCGTGTGGAGGACACTCCAGATCCAGACTCAGGGCCCTGACCTGGCCCCCTGGGGCGGCTTCCGAGCTGTGAACCAGCAAGGCGGTGCGCCCCACGCCAGCCGTGGGGAGGGTCTTTCTCCGCATAACCCTAGAGAGAAGCCCCTGGTCAGAGGTCTGTCAGCAGGGCACCCCAGCAGCCTTGGTGGGCGCGGGCACCTGCTGCTGAGCTCCCTCTCCAGCAGCCAGGTGCAGGGGCCCCCAGGACTCCCCAGAGGCCAGCTTCATCCCTAGGGAGACAGGGACACCGAGGCCTGGGAGGCAGCCATGCTGGGCAGTGCGGGAGACCCCTGCCCAGGGCAGCGCACAGCCCCCCACCACCTTCCCCACACCCCAGCCCCAGGCCACGGGCCGCTGGGGCAAGGCCTGGGCAGGTAGCTGGAGGTGCCACTGATTTCACAGTGGAGACCACAGCTTCAGCACGGCCCTGCTGTGACCAGGCCAGGCTCCGGGTCACCCCAGGAAAACGGCCTTCCTTCCGCGGGCTGCCAGACCTAAACCCCCGCAGGGCTGAGGTTACCCCACCATGTGTTCCCCATGTCAGGCCGGACACGCCACACGGGAAAGGTCGTTTATTTCATTTACAGAGCCACCTGGTCGCAGCGGTGCTGGGGAGCAGTGGGCCTGGCCTGGACAGCGCTGGCTCCCGGGCGGCCCCTCCACACCCGGCCCCAGGCCCACCGCAGACCAGGCAGAGGGGGCGGCACCACACCTCCCACACCCCCAGCAGCAGGTGGGCGGAGCTGGAGGAGCGCCGGCCTCTGGAGCGTGGTCACCGTGGGGGCAGCTGCCCCACACTTGCCACCTGCATCCGGTGAGTCACTCCTACGCGGGCCTCAGCGTGGCTGTCCCTCGGAGCGCGAGCTACAGCAGCTTGACGTAGTTCTGTGGGATGAGCCCGCGCCTGCCGTTCAGGGTCCCTTCCAGCCAGCCGGGCTCCCGCGACGTCTGGACTGAAAGGCAAGAGAGACGCTCTGAGCCGCTCCGTGGCCAGGAGAGCCGGGCCCCTCCCGGGCTGTTCCGTGGGAGCTCGAGCCAGGCCTGGCCACCTCGCACGCGGCCTTCCCGCACTCTGCCTGGGCCCTGGCCTTCCTCGCTGGCCCTTCTTGTGCACTGCGTATGCAGCGGCTCAGTGAACTCTGGAGTCGAGAGCAGGGCGCATAACCCCGGCTTCAGGTCAAGCCCAAGTTTCTCAGAAGTCAGGCACCCAGGGCCCTGCCCCCACCATCCACAAGTCCATCACCCCGCCCTGGTCACCTGTGGAGGGTCATTAAGCAAGCCCAGGGCTCTCCAGGACTATGCCTTCTGCCCCCCTCCTCCTGGGGGTCCTGCTCAGCCCCCTTCCCAGCATCGCGGGATGGAGGGCTCTGGAGGGTGGGCCTGGGCACAGCGTCCAGACCCCATCCCTGGAGTTTGGTGATGACACGCAGAAGCATTTAACAGCCCAGACCCTGGCAGAGGGGCCAGCAGCCTGGTGCCTGGAGGAAGCGGGTGCCTGCTGCAGACAGCTCAGCACCACAGTGCCCACTCACAGCCCACAGC
The DNA here is from genome assembly GCA_007922755.1 of Pedetes capensis. Lineage (NCBI taxonomy): Eukaryota > Metazoa > Chordata > Mammalia > Rodentia > Pedetidae > Pedetes > Pedetes capensis. The sequence goes on from VMDO01003495.1 coordinate 67,465, forward strand.
GCCATCCTCACCAGAAGCCAGGCTGCACTTTGCCTCAGGAAGCCAGGAGCACCCTCGCGGGCTGCTGCCCCTCCAGTTCCCACAGTCTTTGCATGGGGTTGCAATTCAGCAAGTTGAGGTCTCGCCCCACTCATGGGGAGCAACCCCAGTTGAGGGACCCGGGCAACCCCGCTCTGATCCTTTTCTGTGGGTCACTCGCTCGTCCTCCCTTAGAAGAGCAGCGGCGCTGGCCCGCTGCCATTTCCCCCTCCCATAGTTGCTGCCCTGGTCCTGACTGCCGCCCTTCATCCCAGGGACAACCCCAGGTCCAGGCCAGTGCAGGGGGCCCCAGCCACACATCCTCCGTGTTCCCCGTGTGCGGCAAAGGCAAGAAGAGACCCCCAGGTCAGCGTGAGAAGGCAGCATGGACGCAGGCAGCACCTGCACACAGCTCTCGCTCCCCAGCACCCGGCACGGGGTCTCGGGCCCAATCATTCATGCAATCAGCGAATAAGCAGATGAAGCAGTGGCCGCGCTCAAGCTGGGTGGCAGCAAGTCCCTTTCTTCACGCTCTTGGCCTTCACCCTGACACCGTTTCTAAGGGCAGGACTTCTAAAGGCTCCCTCTAAATGCTCCGGGTAGCAAAGCCACCAGTCTGCAGTGGCCACCAGGGAAAGACCTAGTTTCTACATAAAAGGCGCCCTCCTGGATGTGACCAGGCCACCTGGGTGGAAAGGGGCCAGGGCTGGAGCCAGGCCTGGAAGAGATTCCTGGCCAACGCGCGCTCTGCTTGCCCCCGGAGTTCACCCAGAACCCAGCTGCATGTGGTCACTGCGTCTTCGGAGCGCCCACATGTGCACACACACAGAGACCAGGCACTACTAAAAGCAGGACAGGAAAGAGAAAAGGGACATTCCCCCATGGTGGGGAAAGGGGGGCTTGGACAGGAGACAGGCCACGCCCCCGCCCCACCTCAGCAGCGGACGAGAGACTTGTCCACCTCCCACCCCACTCTCCCAAGCCCTGACCTCCCTGGAAGGGCACGTGCCGGGGGGGAGAGAGGGGTCACCGACTTGGGGAACCAGCGGGCTCCTGCGACAGCCAAGAGCCTGCAAGCGGCCCCAGCTGAGCACTGGATGGGACAGGACGGTCCAGAAAACCAACACCTGGGCATCTCAGGTACCAGAAAGGTGGCACAGAGGCTGCAGGTGAGGACTGAGGTCTCCTACCTCGTGGGGAGCATCAAACCCCAAATCCCCATCCCAGGGTCCTGTCTACACTTATGGTATCAGTCTGCACCCTCAATGGTCATGCCACGGTTAATCTTATGTGTCAACCCTGCTAGGCTGTGGCATCCACGATATTTCCTCAAACATTACTCTAGATGTTTCTATGAAGATCTGGGCAATTATTCCAGATGTTTTGATCTAGTTAGGTCAATGGACTGGAATAAAGCAGATTAGCCTCTGTAACATGGGTGCCTCATCTAATCAGTGGAAGGCCTAAAGACTGACCTCTGAACAAGACGGAATGCCGCCAGCCGCCACTGCCTTTGGACCCTGCGCCCGCAGCCTGCGCACTGACTCTGCAGACTGGGATTTAGCAGCCCATCAGTGACACGCGCCGATTCCTGAAAATCAGGCCTTCACCTGCCCACCTACTGAGCCTCACACACAGTCAGCTCCCTTTGCCTTGACCCTGCTGAAGACACAGGTAGGCAGGTTTCAGGAGGACGTGGGTGCCACACTGGCGAGACCAACTCCACATGACAGGCACGCGGTGGGAATGAGATGGGGTCTTGGAGACCGCGGCCTCAGCTCTGGCTCCCTGGTGACCCGGGGCCCTGGGATGGTCCACCCAACCTCTCAGTGCTTCTGTGTGCATTCCTGAGAGAAGGCCAGTGATCGCTCATGAGACGTTGCAAAAATTACAATGAGACAATTTATATAAAAATGCCAAGAACACACCATTTCCAAGCAGTACCCAAGATGGAGAAGGGCAGTTTTGTCAAAATAAAACAAAACTCCTCCTTACCCATCACTTGTTCACCCAATGAACCCTGAGTAGGGATCTTCACGTGACTCCCTTGTCAACGCCCACTGGGTTTTGACCCTGCCTGCATCTTCCTGGGCCATGAGCTGTGCTAACCCAATGCTCTTGGGAGCTGAAAAACACCAGTGTCTTCACTGTCGCTGCCTCACTACTTAAGTAACCTTCCCACTTGAAAGCTCTGTGGCGAGGGACTGCTGCCACACCACGAGCTGAATGAACTCTGAGCCAATAAAAATACCCTAAATGCGCGACTGCTGAAACCGAAAGCGGCTCAGATCCTCCTGGCCGAGCTGAGAAAGGGTGGAACGGGTCCCTGATGGAGGAGAAGGCACTGGGCAAAGTCACCCAGTGACACAGTGGTCTTGGTGACCTGCCGTTGGAAAGAGCCCAGGACTGCATGAGACCCAAACCCAGGAGCTCAGGTCTGCAGAACCGTCATTTTTCAAGGAACCACTGTGGCGTCGCCGCGGTGGCTGAACCACTTTCCACAGGGCTCCTGGCTCCTCACATCCTCATCTACAATTAGTGGCCACGTTGTTTTTCCCCGGCAACAGCCATCCTAATGGGGGTGAAGGGGTATCTCACGATGGTTCTGCCGCGCCACCCCGTGGTTTACCATCCTGAAACAGCAGGGCCCCTGGGGTCAGGGACAACAGTTTGTGAGAAGCTGTCTCCGGAACAAAGCTGGACTCGGGGTCTGGTTTTGTTTTGTTTTGACTAACGTAAACTATGTATGTGGCAAGTATTTAAAACATGGAGGCGTCACCACAACACAGTGAACCCCAGGAAGCCACGCTCAGCTTAGAAGCTGCACCAGGGCCCCTCGGAGCCCGTGCTGGAAGCGGCCTGGGTGCCCCAATGCCGTGCCTCTCATCCTCTGACCCCAGCCATGGTGGACACACAGCTCTACTACAAAAGTCCACATCCCAAATACGAGACTGTTTATTTTGCTCATTTCTGAGCTTAGCCAGGATCCCGTTATGTGCAGTCATCGGCACTTAATGTTTTCCTAAGGATCCCTCAGGCTGGGGAATATCTAGGAATAAAACCACTTGGCTGTGAGGTCAATACAGGATCAGCTTTCCAAGAAAATGCCACGATCTTTTTCAAGGATTATTCTGTATATTTGAGACCTTTAATCACCAGGGGCTTTTAAGGACTCATCTGGGCCAGACCTGCACCCCAAGAAATGGAGACACCCTGTCTACCTGTGGAAGGCAGTGTGGAGCCAGCCTGGCAGGGCCCAGCCATGGCGCTGAGCGGGGTGGAGGTGGGGAGGGACTTGGGGCCAGGCTGCTGGGCATCTTGTACTCAGTCCCTCAAGCCCTGGAGGGTCCCGACTTCCCATATGGAGGGCCAGGAGGCTACAGGGCCACAACAAATATGTAATTCTGGGATTCCCCAGCCCAGAAAAAAGGGGAGGGTCCCCGAGGCCATACAAAGGCAGCCCTCCCTGGCAGAAATGGGAGGTACGTCCCCAGGTGGGATGCAGCTCAGGGGTATGGCCCTTGCCCAGCACCCACAAGGCTCTGGGTATGAACCCCAGCACCGAAAAATAGACAAATATTTTTAGAAAGCCAGGAGCAGTGGCACATACCTGTAATACCAGTGACTCAGGAGGCTGAGGCAGGAGGATTACAAGTTCGAGGCCAGAGGCAGTGCCCCAATGCCGAGCCTCTCGTCCTCTGACCCCAGCCATGGCGGACACACAGCTCTACCACAACAGCCCACATCCCAAATACGGGACTGTTTATTTTGCTCACCTCCGAGCTTAGCCAGAACCACGTTATGTGTAGTCATGGGCACTTAATGTTTGCGTAAGGTTCCCTCAGGCTGGGGAGTATCTAGGAATAGAACCGCTCGGCCGTGAGGTCGACCACTGTGTCACTGGGTGACTTTGCCCAGCGCCTTCTCCTCCATCAGGGACCCGTTCCACCCTTTCTCAGCTCGGCACCTGTGCAACTGAGCAAGACCCTGTCTTAAAGGTAAAAAAGGGGCTCGGGGCACAGCTCCATCGTGGAGCACCAGCCTAGCAGGTGTGAGATCCTGGCTCCACCAGGAAGGAAGGGAGAGAAGGAAAAGGGAGGGGGCGGGGAGGAAGAGAGAGAGAGAGAGAGAGAGAGAGAGAGAGAGAGAGAGAGCGAGCGCGTGAGCGCGCGCGCAAGCGCGCGCAAGAAAGATCTTCAGCCAAGAATTAGAACCCCTCCCTTAAGCCCGGCCCACACAGGAGCAGTGGAGGGTGCAGGAGGCTGCAGAGCTGCAGAGCTCGTGAGGCCCTTCCCCCCACGCTGGTGTAGGTTCCTCGCTGTTGTGCCTACGCCAGACACTGGCAGCACCCTCTGCTGGCCGCAGGAAATGTACAAAAGGACCACCCTGTGGGACCTCGGGTGAAGGCGGGAAATGCCTTGGTGTCTCCGGGACACTGAGTGTCGCGGGGACACTGAGTGCCGCAGGTCGGCAGATAGGGAGTCTGCAGGGCAGCATGGCTGCCGGGCGACATTGACATGGCTGCCGGGGGACACGGCTGCCGGGCCACATGGCGGCCAGGCGGGCTGTGAACAGCAGCCGTGGGAAGCTGCTCTACCAAGGACCTGGCTGGCTGGCTTGCTCCACAAGGGTCATCAGCAGGGAGCCCAGGGCCAGGCAAGGAAGAGCTTCGCCAGGCGGGATGTGACCAAGCTGGGCCTTAACATCGAGGGTCCACCTGTGTGGGAGGAGGGCGGACCAGACCGCGAGGGCCACCTGTGGAGGGCCTCAGCCTACGCACCCTTCCAGCCACCCCTGAGAAACAGCCGTCACGTGTGCCACCTCTGAAAACCTCCCACCAGCTCCTGGGGACCACAGAGAGCCTCGGGGAGGGACCTGCCAGGCACACAGCGCACAGAGAGGGAGGCGCGGATCCACCAGCAGGGGTTTTTGGAGCCCAGAGCCTTGGGGCGGGGTTGAAGAACCACTGAGGTGCCCTGGGGCCCCCAGCCAGCAAGTCTAGCCAGAGCTGAGCACAGGACCCCGGGGCACTGAGTCAGAGGGAGACATGGCTGGGCTGAACATACCATGCGCCCACTGTGGCACGGTGCCAGCAATGCACCCCACGGGCCTCCTTTTGGGGCAGCCAAAAGCCACGCTCACCCGACGTGGATCTGGCCAATGTGCCTGCACGGCACGCCTACGGAAGCCACCAGCATTGCACAGAGAGCCAGGGCAAGGTCTGGTCTCAAGCATACAGGTGACAGCAACCTCCTTCTCCTTCGAAACCAGCAGAGCGCCCACAGGCACGCACCTGCGTACGCGACTCTACACACTCACGCACGTGTGTACAAAACGCACACTGCAGGAAGATGTCAGCAAGTCACCAGGGTACACAGACCTAGAGACCGGGTGCCTCCTGGGCCAGTCACCCTCAGCCCTGCCTGCTTGTCCCCGCTTGCAGACCCCACTCCCCAGGCTGTGTGCCTGAAGAAGGAGTCAGGCCCACTGTGGTCCTCGCTCAGGTGACAGGTGCAGGGTGAGCACGTGGCCCAGTGCTGCCCATGGAGACAGGCGGGCAGGGAAACTTGGAAGCAGGCTCCTTGTTTTAGAAGGGGAATACAAGGACGAGGCGCCCCATCCTGCTGGAGTCAAAAGGGGTCTGGAGCCTTGGCGGCCATCTCACGCTGCCAGGGCCGAGTCCTGCCACAGCGTGGACGCCTCTGCAGGGACGGGGGTCCTCCGGTCTCTGGTGCCCTCCGCGATGAACGGGCCCCCGAGCAGCTCACCAGCAGCCCTGTCACCGTGTAACCAATCCTGCCGGGTTTAGCCAGCTGCGGCCGTTTTTGTTACTTGCAGCCTCACGCATCTTCGTACGACGTGCCTTCTACAGAAGAGCACCTCACAGACAGAGCCACCCAAAGGGTTCGGAGGCTGCGAGACAGACCTAGTCACACAGAGGAAAACGTCATCACCATTTCCCAAATAGGTGGGTTTCGGTGCTACCATGGAAGCATTCCCTTCTGCCGTCTGCTCTGCACACAATAGGCCAGGGGCAGCAGCGCCAACATGCTCCTGATGTACAGGGCAATGACGGAGGAGCATCCTGCATCCACTGAGAGCAGGATGTCTCCACACAGTGTGTGGGGGGTGGGGGGTTGTTTTCTGATGCTACCAGGAGGCCCTGGCTCTCAGAGGCACGCACCACACATGTACAGAAATCTATTCCAAATGAGGCAACTCGCATTCCAAAACCAATCCTGGGCAAATGCTGCCCAGGACGGCCCTCTAGGCTGCCCCGGGTTGGTGCATTCCACGGACCCCACACACCGGCTTGTCAGCCATTCCATTCCAGCAGCCCAGGTACCCCTGCTTCCCCCAAATCATCTGGGGAGCTCCACCCACACATGACATCACTGTTTCCACAGCAACCAATGAATTTCAAAACAAGACAGACTAGGGAGGGAAGAAATCGAGACAGGGGTACATACACCAAATCGGAGGGGAAGTCTGTAAAATATTCAGCCAGAGGTAGCTCCTACCTGCCTGCGTCAACACAGAACACCCCACAGTCCACACCCCCTTCAATGTGCAAAGGCATCGCCCTCGTCTGGAGGTGCCCACACAGCTCAAGTGGGCAGAAAGGCGAAGGTGGAGAGGGGTGCGGGGTGAGGAGGCTGGAGGTCCTGAGCTGGGGCGTTGCCCACGGGCACACGTGGCAACCCTGGGGCAGGCAGGGGCCTCGGGAGGGACGCTGCAGAACCTCGAAGACAGGACAGGGATGGGAGACAGGTGTCAACTCTGGGGCACTGGCTCCTGCCCATCAGCAGAGCGACCCCAGGTGAGGAGGGAGGGAGAAGATTGTCATCAGCAGCCGAGAGCTGGGACTGCAGACTCTGATGCCAGACAGCGAGGGGGCCGGGGTGCCCCACCAGAGCTCCCCCAGCACTTACCATCCTCAAAAATGGCTCCGATCTCAAAGGACAGCTCCGAGCTGTGCTCAGCCTCACACGGGTACACGGCGCGGGCCTTGCGGCTGGCCACGCTGTAGAGAGAGCAGGACAGGGGCCAGTGTGGGCGTCAGGATGGGTGGAGGGAGACGGCGGCCTCCACGCCATCCCCAGCTCACCAGTGTGTCCCCAGGGGGACATGTCCTTCCCACACGACACCTGCGGGATGTGCACCTGTGGGACACCCCTTCCCACCACCCACAAATGGGAACCACAGCCAGGGTCACCTCTGAGCACTGCAGTGAGGAGTGAGGCTGGTGTGAGGGGAAGGGACCTGTGCTGGACCGCCAGCCGGTCTGCAGGCAGCAACCACCTGCTCCCACGTGCACTGTGAGGCCGGGTTGTCTTACTTGGGTTTTCTTTATTAAATGCCAAAAAAAAAAAAGGCACATTGGGGAAGGGCAGAAACCATCCTCTCAGCCAGACCCAAACAGAGATGGAAGGAAAGGCCACCTCCCCAAGGCGAGGAAGCCAAGAACAGAACAGTCACCCTGGCCCATGCCAGGCGGCTGGCGGGCGGCTAGCTCCTCTGCTGCAGAACCAGCCAGCACATGGCCAGGTAAGTTCACATCTGCAGCACTCAATCTACCCTCCTTCAAAACAACTAGTGTGCTTTGTTGTTCTTAGGCACCGCTGAGTCAGGTCCAACTCACAGTGACCCTGTGTACAACAGACGAAACACTCTCCGACACTGTGCCATGCCCAGCACTACATCAGTGCTCCTCTGTTGTTCATAGGGTTTTCAATGGCTGATTGTTTCGGGAGTGGGCTGCTGGGTCCTTCTTCCAAGACTACACAGCACCCAATATTCCCAGGCGATCTCCCACCCAAGGACTAACCAGGTCCGACCTTGCTTTGCTTCTGAGACCAGATGGGATTAGATGCCAGGGTGGTACAGCTGCAGGTGTGCTTTAGATTTATGCACAAAAAGTTCTTCCAAAAGACCTAGTTGCATTAATGCACAACTAGCACCAAAAAGACAGTAGGTTCAAACAGTTCTTGTAAGGCAAATTCCTCTGAAGAGCGTGCAGCCAGCCCTCTCTATCTGCAGGTTCTACATCTGCAGGTTCAACCAACCGATGGATCAAAACTTTTTTTAAAAAAGTTACGTCTGTACTGCACAAGGCGTACAGCATTTTTCTTGTCATTATCCCCTAAACAATACAGTGTAACAACTGTTTGCGTGGCATTTCCGCTGTACCAGATATTAGGAGCTGCCTGGACGTGATGTGAAATCCACAGAGGATGGGAGGCTCTATGACGATGCTATGCTATTCTGCAGGAGGGGCTGAGTCCAGGGAGATTCTGTGGTGTGGGAGGGTTGTGGAGTGGATCCGGAGGATACCAAGGATGTCTGCACTTGCTGTGAACAAGGTCCAGGCCCAGGATGAAGCTGGCCATGTTGCCCGCCATGCGGAGGATGTCGGGGGCACCCGGGCCAGCCCTTCCGAGCCGAGCGTGCAGGCTGACCAAGCCCTTGCTGTGTGCCACCGCCACGTCCCACACCATATTCCAAACCGCGTACCTTTCGGGCAGCTTGTCCACCATGGCAGCAGCAGGGGAGACGGGGAAAGGTGGCGAGCTGGGTGAAGGAGGGGTGGCCGCTGGCTTGCAGCTTGGTGTGCTGGGAGACTGTGGGTTAAGCCACTGGACCATAGGTGACCGGGTCTGGCTCAGCCTGAGGATGGAAGTTGGAAGGACAGGGTTAACTGTACAAAGGTCACAGAACACAGGCACAGCACCCCAACCTCGATGGCCGGGTTGCCCACCCCGTACCTCTCCAGACAAGCGGGGCACAGTCCTCTCTGAGCCCTCCTAGGGCTGTGGCCCAAACTACAGGTGCCACTGCCCCCAAACTAGCCACAACCCAAACTAGACAGACCACACTGTGCTTCTCCAGGTTGGTGGAGAGTCCCACCTCACCTGACCGGCACCAGATCAGGTCTCTGATTACAAAACCAACCGCTCATTTTGCGACACAGATGGCCCTGGACTCACAATGGGTGACATTTTCAAAACCCACCGAGTTGAAAAGATCATAAACTGAGAATGTATCTAATGCACCTATCGAGAGCTGGCTCTCAGTGACTGCCCGGCCATGTGCAGGATGGGACCCTCTACACCAGCCTGAGAAAAGACCAAAATTCAAAGCACGATTTCTAGGGGATACGTATCACTTTCCCGCCTTCATAAAACCCCAGACTCCTAAGGTGAACCTTCATAAACTGGGGACTGCCACTATTCATTTCTTCTGTTTATAAGGAAAGTCACAAAAACCTAGAGTCAAGTCCACGGCCTGTAGCTGCCAAAGATCAACACACAGCATTTTAGTGTCTAAAGCCCTTTCACCTGGCCATATATGTGGGCCAACTCTGAAGAAAATGGCCACTGGCAATCAGGTCTCCTCCAGGAAGGCCAGAAGTCTAGTTTCAGGGCAAAATCAATGAGTGGCAAAAGATCTTGGGGGAGCTGAGCATTCCTTAGTACTTCTAAACTTTAAAAAGCTAGAGGTCGGTGAACAGACTCCTGTAGGGGCCTCTGAAAACACAAATGTGCCCATTTAGATTGTTCTTCAATTATCTCACACCTGAAGCCTTATGTCCGGCATGCAAAGTTTCCTTTAAACGCAGCAAGCTTCTAGTTTCACTCAGTCCTTTGTTATCTGTTGCGGTGCCGTGGCTGGAACCCAGGGCCTCGTGCCTGCTAGACAAGCGCTCTACCACTGAGCTGCACCCCTGGCCCCTCAGTTCAGCTATTTTCAGCCCACACAGACTTTCCCTGTGCCACGTCCAGACGCTCTTTACCACCAACTCAGCACCTTTGGCTCACTCCTGTTTCCGTGGAGCAGCCTCCCCATCTTCGGCATTGCGTCTTAAGAGATCCAACGGGGCGCCCTGTCCATGTCCACTTCCAAGGAGCTCCCAGGCTGCCCACGCTTTCTCCGCCTCCTCTCCACCGGGAGAGCCACTTTGCACCTGTGTGGCCAGCACGGTCTCCTGGTGGCCCCTGACTCATTGCTCCAAGTTGGCCACACTGGGCAGCCTGAGACCAGGTGTCCCCAGCCTCCCTCCCTGAGAGCTGTGTCCTCTTCCCCCTGCCCACGACTGCCCTCTGCCCGGGGGTGCCTGCTCTGCCTCACTAGGCCCCTCTCAGAGACCCCACTCTTCCACCTGCGCAGGGCCAGAGACCTCGGGGTCCTGTCGCCCCATTAAATGGGAGCGCAGGCTGGGATCAACTGCTCCCTGATGGCGTCAGCCATTTCTTGCCTTTGTGATAAGACAGGGTCTTGAATTTGTTTTCTGATCCTCAGGGCACAAAGCCAGGTAATGAGGTATGTGCCTCCTTCCCCCGATATCTGCACAACCAATCCAGCAGTTCTAAAACCAGAATTAGGTTTTACCCACCAGGTGCATGGAGTGCTGTGTAACTCACTTGGCAGACTTTAACAGCACAGGTTTCCTATGATTGTCAGTGAAGGAGGGTGAGCAAAAACCATTATTCTTTGAAGAACTTATTCACAATTCCTCTCTCTGACCATTCATTTGGGAGTCATAAAAATCTTTTTCATCCCAAGCCAAGAAACCTATTAATCTCAGTGTTCTGAACAGCCAACTACAGAAGTCACTCGACTCTTTAGCCAAAAAAATGAACCTCTACTGGTGTCCTCCTAACCAGGAGGGGAAAGAAGAAGAGGGAGGAGTGAAGCCCTAACAGGGAATTTAAGGCCACAGTCAGCTAAATCCTGCATTTTCTCTCCCAGCAATTACTCATGGTGTGTGGAGGGCGGAGGTGGTAGAAGATGAGAAGTGCCGAACCTTGTTGATGCCACCCAGTGATAAGCAGTCAGGAGATTACATGGTGGCCATCCATCTGCTCAGAGGGAGGACAAGACAGGGCGAAGACAATCAAGGTGACTACATTCACAGACCCTTTAAAAACAAAGATCATAAACCACTCAGCTGTTACCTACTCAATCTTCACACCTTTTTTTTCCCAAAAATAAAACATTTTTATTTCATGTTTTCTTTCTGTTTTGTTTGTGAAGGAAAATGTTCTTCCATTTTCAGAAAGTGAAAGAATTACTGGAAGAACGGATGCAGAAAGTAAGGCCTGTCCCTTCTTCTCAAATCAGGAACTGTGCATTAGCAGCGTCTCTCCAGGGCCAAGGTGCCAAACGTCACCTTGGTTTGTTTTCTGCGATCTTTCTGTCGTTCAACACGCATGTGCTAAATACTCTCACGGTAACCGGTTCACCAAGATAACCTTCCAGACGCCTCATCTAGAGTCCCATTTATGGCTTGTGCTCCTGGTTTCCCATAGCACTGCGGACATCTAGGCTGGATATGTCCTTGCACTTCTGAATCCCTGACAGGCACAAACTTTGCGAGCTACAATGATCACAAGGGGGGTGAAATGCAGGTCTGGAACTCATCTCTACCAAGCTGAGGCTTAACCGTCAATGGATATCCTGCTTCTGGGGTCATATGTAACCCCGCAACACATGGACCCACACTCAGGTAAGCGCTGCAGCACCCCATGTCCAGCACTGCCCAGGAGTCTGTTTTGACCCTGCAATACCAGTCAAGGAATAAGTCTTCTGGAGAACTGGAGACCCTGCGAGAGAGGAGACCTGGGTAGCACAAGGCTTTGGTGCCTGCCTGAATGGAATAATTTTTTCCCAGTGTTGTTCTCTGGGGAGAAGGTGGGTGGGGCAGACATGAGTACAAGCTGGACTCCCACAGCAGGGGCCTGGCAGAGGTCAGAGGTCAAGGTCACTGTCATTTAGAGGTATCGCACAAACGCACATGTTCAATCTCTTTAAAGCAAAAAAGCACAGACGTGAACTTCATTATATAACCATCTCCTACTTTCCAGAATGCCTGCAGCCAGAGCCCTGTGGCCTCTGACCCCATCAGATCTCAGAAGCTAAGCAGTGTTGGGCCTGGTTAGTCCTTGGATGGGAGACCACCTGGGAACACCAGGTGCTGTAGGCTTGGGAGATGGACCCGGCAACCCATTCCCAAAAATCAATCCACCACTGAAAACCCAATGAGTAGCAGAGAAGCACTGGCAATAGTGTTTTGCCTGTTGTACATAGGGTTGCGAGTCAGACGCTGACTTGACAGCACCTAACAACTTTCCAGAATATCGTTCATTTCTTTTTGTAAGAGTATCAAAAATTATAAATATTTGATTCTTTAAAAAATATACCTATATTTTCTCAAACAACAGTAGAGGAAAATAATAGTCTAGAAAGAGAATTTCCGAGGTTCTCTATCCCTTCTTCAATTCAAAGCATTTTGAAGGAACACAAGGCCTCTGGAACGCCAGCCCACAGCCAGGGCCTGGCAGAGCTTCTCCACTCGGGCTCTAGGGAGCCTGGCGTGCGCGTGCTGAACCAGGCACCTCCCGTGCGTCCAGAACAGTTGTTCCCCACATCTGGTAGGAGCCAGTCCTCTGTGGGTCTACCATGACTCTGCACTCCTACAGAGCACGTGGCACACGCTGCCTTTTTGGCCAGTCTATCTTTCTGAGGGTATTTTTAGGGCAAACGGCCTTAGAAGGCGGAGCCCTGTCTCTCTGGACAGAGTTACTCACCAGGAATGACTCGGGCTCCTAGGGTCTGGGCTCCTCTCCCAGGATACTCCCTGGCATGTATGTGTCCCATTGCTCTGTGGGAAATGGCACTTGGGGAACTGGAGCAAGAAAATACTGATACCCTGACCACTGATGGTGTGATGAGTGGAGTCCTTCGGCTCTGGCTGGGATCCTGCGTCCTCTGCCAGCATCCATAAAACCCTGGCAGGCTAATTTAGAAGCAACCAAGCACAGTCAAACTTCCGACCCTTCACAGTTCAGTACTGTCCTTGCAAGACCTGAGGAGACAGTCACTCAGATCATGTCTGTGTACTCTGTGGTTCAGGGAACCCTGAGCCACGGGTTAAAGATCAAAAACGATGGGTGATATCAGAATACAAAGCTCAATGTGCACTGGAACATAATGAAGTATTTTCAGTATCCTCTCCTACCACTTCTCTAATTTATAAACATTTTAAAACCCTGTTTTTTCCTTCCTCCCACTGCCTGTAACTAGGCATTACTGATTGGTAAGACTGGCCTGGGCACAAACCACCAATCCTATTTAATGATGAGCCACTAACCAGTCACGGAAAGTACCTAAGTGCCTCAAGATTCTTGAAAACCAAGTTGTGGTTTGCAAAAATGGAGAAAGAAGTCAGCCCTTCCTAAAAAGCTCTGAAACCACATTTACCAACGTGGGAATAAATTAAAGTGAACCACCGAAATCAGTTCGCTGTCATCCTGATTTGAAACACCTAAACTGAAAGAGGGTCCTACAGCCAGACGCCTCCACTCTCAGTGTGGACAGGCCAACGCCACCACCTTCCTTTGGGGGGAACCGTTCCCTTCTCAAGGAAAGGGACAAATAGAAACTGGAGTGCTTTGCGGAACACACAAGGATGTGTCAAACTAATAACTAAGAAGCTGATCCCTGAGAATACATACAGTGAGTGTCCATGTGGCCACTTGCAGAGTAAAAGGAAACCTCTGCGAGTGGGTGGGGTGCGGTGGGGTGGCAGGGTTGGGAGGGCAGGAGACCGGGGATAGGGCACACATTTGCGTGTGATGAGAACTCTCTAAAAAGAATCAACACTCTTGCCTTGCCGGAACTTCACAGAAAGACCCTGTAGGTTTCGTGGTGGAGGGAAAAAAGAAACCAAAAGCAAGAAGTTGCGACGGTGGCTGGCTGTGCACACTGTACAGAGGTGATTCTCATAAAACGAAATGACTCAGCAGTCCAGGCTGCTTCTGACTCAAACTGTGATCCAATCCTCTCCTGCGTCAGACTCTGTGCTCTGGGCGTATTAAAACTTTCTGGGGACAGAAGAGCAAAGCGTGCATAAAGGAGGGAGGGGCTGAGCCTGCACTGCTGAAACCCAGCGGCAGCAAGGCGCTGTCCCCAGAGAAGCGCGTCTAAGAGGCATTTCCTACAAAGCGAAGAGGGGTCAACTTTGAGGAGGGCTGGGGATACAAGCATGGTGTAAAATTCAAAGCAACAGAGCAGGGAAAAGTGTGTCAAGAAATGACTGCTTATTTCAGGTGGCTAAATCCTCCCAGCCTGCAGCCGTAGCCCTGTGGCGTCCAATCCCGAGAGATCTCGGAAGTTAACCAGGGTCGGGCCTGGTTAATACTTGGAAGGGAGACCGCCTGGGAACACCAGGTGCTGTAGGCTTGGAAGACGGACCCCGCAACCCACTCCCAAAAATCAATCCGCCATTGAAAACCCTACAAATAGAAGAAAGGCACGATAACAGTGTTTGGTCTGTTGTATACAGAGTTGCCATGAGTTGGATGGGACTGGATAATACCTCACAACAACAACATATGTTATCAGAATCAAACCAAAAGTTTGGGCTGGAATGGAAGATTTTTTAAACCTCATTTGCCAGGTCTCCGAGCAAGAGCTAACATGTTAGTGAGATGATCTTTCACACCAGTCTGGGAAATGTATAGCATGAGTCTAGACCAGTCCTGGGCACAAGCGTTTGAAAATGTTAATAAAGATGGAAGGAAATACTGCAGATCTGTGGAGTATGGGGAAATCCCTGTGCCAATAACCACCACCATTATTCCTCCAGTGCTGGGGAGGAAAGATTCCAGAGCAAGCACATTGTGTGGTCCCAAACGAGCCTGAGGAGGAGGAACAGCAGCAGAGAGGAGCAACTGCTAGTGATGAGAAAGTCACTGCAACCCACAGGGCTGGGTAGGATGCCCTCACTCCTCTTTAGGAGAGTCTGAACCTGACCGTCAGTCATCACTTACGGTCTGAGAACGACCTGTCAGGCCCTGGGGACACCCAGAGTACCCTGATGGGACCCGCTCTGCAGGCCCACCCAGTCAGGTGAGCAGGGGAAAACAATGAATGAGCATCATGCAGTGTGAGAACTGTTTGCCCCTAGCCCCTCACGGGAAGAGAGGAAGAGCGCCTAACCATTGCCTGGACATCAGGAAGGCTTCCCAGAGGAGGTGGTGTCCCTGCTGAGCTGAGACCCCTTTCAAGAACATCTCTTCACCTCCCCATGCCTAGACTCATGTAAGGTACAACCGCACCTCACGTACTCCCAATGACCCATCACTCCATGACATAAACGAGAAGACTGAGTTTCCGAACGGCAATAGCCCCTTGCTCAAGGTCACGTGAGCCCTGTCTAGACAGACAGCACAGAGCGCAAAGCCTCAGTGCCTGAGCAGCCAGAACAGAACACAAGAATGAACAAGGGGGAAGATTCTCCGGAGGCAGGAGCCCCTGCTAAAGGCGGGAAGGGCTGAGAGGGCACTGGGCCCGAAACTCGCCTTTCCCCAGCTCCAGAAGGGGGCTGCCATGTGCAGGCTGGGCACCCATTGACCATTTCACTTCCTTTGTTGTTGCTGTTAGGTGCCCTTGGGTCACGTCCAACTCATGTTATTGTTAGGTGCCATCGAATCAGGGCCAACTCAGTGACCCTTACAGGGTTTTCAATGGCTGATTGTTTCCGGATTGCTTGTGGAGTGGATTGCCAAGTCCTTCTCCAGTTTTTACAGTGCTGGGGATCGAACCCAGACCCTCAGAGAGTACAGAGCAGCATTCTACCAACTGAGCTAAAGCCCAGCCTGTCTGACTCATAGTGACCCTCACAGGGTTTTCAATGGCTGATTGTTTTGGGATTGCTTCAGGAGCGGATTGCCACATTCTTCTCCCATTTTTGTGGTGCTGGGGATCGAAGCCAGGTCCTCAGAGAGTGTGGAGTGGTATTCTATCAGCTGAGCTAAACCCCAGCCCCTTTACCTCCTTAGCTCGTTCCTATTTTCAGAAATAAAAGCAAACATCCTACTTGCTAACTAGAGGCAGTGCTGAGAAGGAAGAGACTGATTTCAGAGCTTCCCAGGGGCAGGGGCACAGCAGGAATATTAGCCTGTGTGTCAGTCACCCACAACTGAACCTTAGCTTAACTTAAACTTGCCTCAGACAAAAAGAAGAAGAAAAGGCTGGGTGCCATGGTGCACACCTGGGATCCCAGCACCTTGGGAGGTGGAGACAGGAGTATTAAGAGGTGGGGACTGGAGGCAGCCTGTGCAACTGAGTGAGACCTTGTCTCAAAATAAAAAGTAAAACAGATGCTGGGGTGCAGCCCAGTGGTGGAGCATCCTGGGTTCAATCTCCCAGTACAACAACAACAAAAAAAAGAAAAGAAGGAAAAAAAGAAGAGAAAGAAAAAGAAGAAGGTAACTAGTAATAGGCTGTGCTGTGAGATTCACCTGCAATAACAAGTGGGCAGCAGCAGTGACGGGAGTGCCTTCCTGCTGGCTGAGCCTGCGTCTGATCTGCCTCTCAATCTGTTTGTTGCTGTTGTTAGGTGCCATAGGGTCAAGTCCGACTCATCGCGACCCTCATAGGGTTTACAATGGCTCATTGTTTCAGGATTGCTTCAGGAGTGGACTGCCATGTCCTTCTCCCGTGTTTTGTTTTGCTCTTGTGCTGCTGGAGATCAAACCTAGGGTGTCAGAGACTGCAGAGCAACACTCTACCAACTGAACTCTAGGGTTACATCATTACTCACGAATCCCTTTCCCACCAAAAGACAGAAAGTAAGTCATGCCAAAGAGGAAATATTACAGAGATATTAAGTGGCCCTTACAATTAAAAAAAACCCAAAATACCAAAGAAAGGTTATCAAATGCAATATGGTATCCTAGATTGAATTCTGGAATGGAAAAAGAACATCTGTAAGAAAACTGGTGAAATCTATAGTTAACAGTACTAAACCAATGTTACTTTTATTTTTTAACAAAGACATAACGGTTCTGTATGATGTTTACAGGTGGGGAGGGTCAGTGAAGTGTCTAGAGGAGCTCTACGCTATCTTTGTAACTTTCCTGCCTGTCTGGAACTATCCCAAGAAAAAAAATTCATCTTAAATAGTTATAGAAAACAGAACCCCAAGTAAATGCTTTACTCACTGAAACACTAAAGGACTTGAATTATGAGCATTCGCATAAAGGCACCTCAGACTCTCAAGGAAACTTTTGGTTGACTGGATGGCAGGGGAAAAAAGGGTGAAGGTTCCATTTGAAAGTCACCGGTAGCAGCCACCCAACAATGAGGGGGGCGGCCGACTGCTGTTCTGGAAACCAGGTTTTAAGAAACGTGAGATTTACCAAACAGATTCATTTGAGTTACGGATGAGACTGAGGCTGGCTGACTTCTTCAGCGATGACTCCAGCTTTTATGGTCTCTTTTGCACCCACTCAACTCTACCGTCATCTGTGGGGGCAAAAGTGGCCACAGACAGAACAGAAAGCACTGAGTGTGGCTGTGTTCCAGTGGAACTGTACTCACACAGCGGCAGCCTTGGGCCACAGGGGCTCAGCCCTGGATTAGGTGGACAATGGAAACCCGTTTGGTGGAGGTGGCAGGGATGAAGACAGTGCTAAGGAGGCCCCTCTCCCCGTCCCCCGGCCTGGGCTGGCTTAGCCCCTGGTGGGTGTTGGGCCTGTGTGTTACAGCAGCAGGAGCTCTCCTGGACTACTCCCGGATCCCTCCCATGCAGGAGGGAGCTGCCTGATCCATCGTGGAGCAGTAACTTATTCACCCTAGGGAAAAAATAATCTTCCGCAGGCGGTTTGTGGGCAGAGAGAGTAGTGGCAAAGATGCCCCTGGATCCTCATGACGGAGGGCACAGCCACGGTTAACGCGTGGTCCTCAATCTGCTGAGGCGCAAGGCTCCCAGTGGGATTTCCTCTTTTCACAAGAAAGCGCACTGCCACCCCATTACCTGCCATCTTATCAAGTTCACTCCCAGGGTGAGCATTCTTGGTTTTGCCACAGGAAAACTGACTCTGAATGACAGCGCTAGCCGATCCTCCATGCCAGGAGTGCTCCATGCATCCATTTCCTTCTTCCCAGATGATCGCTGGGGAATCAAGTATGACAGATGAACCTGAGCTTGCTACCTGACCAGGCAAAGAATTACAGCTTTGAACCAGAAAATTATGGGGCTCTTGAGAACGAGGGCTGGGGTCCTGCAGGGTCTCTGACAGGAAGCATCTATCAGATCGGTTCCTGTGTGAAAGACAGCCCCCACCTAACGTGAAGGCCGAACACATAAACAGAGCCAAGCATCGCCCAGAAGCGGCACAAAACCACTCTGCTCAGGAAAATGCTGTGGTTACTGACCAGGCTGACTGATGGTCACCTGCTAGGGCAGGGGAGCCACCATCCTCAGAGTGACTGACAGATCTGGCTGGCTTCCAGGGTGTTCCCCGGGCCTTGGCCATATGATACCAAGGGCTATTCTGAGAGGTTCCCAAACAGAGAGGCTGGGACAGGAGGCCACACTGAGTGCCCCAGTGACCACTGAAGCATTATGAGTCCAGGCAACATCCAGGGCTTCTCCAAATCTCCACGAGGCCACCTCCCCACACTGTTCAGTGAGCAGATTATGCAACTGCACAACCAGGAAGTTGGGGTCACATTAGTCTAAGAAGATCAAATTAAGCTCTCAAAAGGAAGGAAAATCCCAGCAGGTGGCTGCCTCCAGCTCTGGGGCGGCAGGACTGGGTTTTATTCCTTGTGGTGTCTTGGAACCTCACCGCACTCCAGAAGGGCAGATGTGATTACTCCCCTTGTATGGCTAATCCAGCTAAGCCTTGGTTTGCTTAAATAACTTATATAAGGTCTCCGAGGTTTTAAGCAGCAACAGAAGAGGCAAAGCAAGGCCTGTTTGACTCCGAAATCAATGCTTTACCAGGCTAAACTGTCCCCCACTTACAGAGAATGCTCCCCAGGCAACTGCCTTATTTAGATATGGAGACAGAGCCAACCCGTCCATAAACGGTAAATGATAAATTCCACCAACGCAGCAAGTAAGAATATCCTTACTGTAACAACAAAAATCAATGACACTAAAGAGGAAAACAAGAATAAAACAAGACTAAGGCAAGAATTAATTATTTTTCAAGGCTTAAGCAGTGAAAAAGCTACTACAAAATTCTGACGTGTATCGCTACTGTAGAAGGTCAGCTTTGCATTGTGGGGTTTCTAAATGATATGGATAACCAGCATTCTGGTTTAAAAATAAAAGCTTCACATTTCAGACCCTGCAGTTATAGCCCAGAGAAGGAAGATACAATGTAGGCCACACACAGTGCCCACAGTGCCCTCGCAGGCCCCAGGGCTGTGCGCCGAAGGACACGGGACCCTGGGCAGCTGGAATGGCGGCGCTGCAGGACACATCTGGAGAGAAGAATGAGAGGGAGTAACAGGACAGAAGTTCTACCCCAGAACGACGGTGAGTGACGCGAGGGTCACTGGGCACACGTGCCCTGGGCCTGGCTCCCAGAGCTCCACAGAATCTGAAGTGGGGGAGGGAAACCATCCTCCCCAGCAGACTCTGAACGGTCTCTATTGCAAGTCTCAAAACCCGAAGTCTCTCAGCCCTGCTGGGGCAGGATGGCCTCCTCCTTAGGTCTCAGCCAAGGTGTCAGACAATGACCACACACCTGCTGGATGCAAGGTTTGTTCCCCACCCATAACTACTCACACCACAGCCATGCGGCTTCATGTCAGTCAGCGGTTCCTCTGCAAAACCAGGGCATCTGTCACGCTGGCTTTCAGAATGGAGGTAGGGTGGGGGTGGCCAATACCTAGGTCAGATAGTGACCCCACGGGCCAACAGACAACGTCACTCTCACCGTAAAAAAAGTCTCAGGGAACCCTAAGTCATGGGGCAGAAGGTCAAGGGTCAAACTCTGCCTATGCCCCTGACTAGTCACATGGCTTGGGCCAATTTCCCCAGGCCCCTAGTCCTCTGGCTTCTCTACAAATGCAGACACGTTTACCCTTGCTGGCTGAGGTGAGTGTTCAGAGGAAACAGCACTTGTGGAGCAGCCGGAACAAAGCCCTGTGGCCCACGGTACCTAACGCTCCCGGCCTGCGATTCTAAGAAACACAAGGGCAAACACAAGGGCGTAAACAGCTGATCAAACCTGCTCCACAGCCTCAAGCCGCCAGACTGAACTGAAGCAGGAGTTCACCCCTCTGATCCCTCTGAGCAGGGATCAGGGATCACCGTACCAGGCCACAGTGACTGGCTCACCACAGACCTCTCCCTCTGAGCCCACTCAGTGGCCCCGCTGCTCATGGCAGTGTGGAGCAGGCCCTGGCCCTGACCCCTTCTTCACACTACCCAGTGCCCTTCCTCGGGCTCTGCAAGAGGCCCTGGTCCACAGAACCTGCCACAGTCTGTACCCAGGGCCAACTCAAAAGTAGGCCTGGGAAGGCTGCTCCACTGATCAGGAAACGACCCCCCAACAGGCAACGAGGATGATGGGACTCTTACATTGGGAAACTCATTCCTCTGGGTTAAGAATCAGCCTCTCCTCACAACTCTAAATTTACATACCTGCCCTGCCCTTATCTATTACAAAAGCAATACGTGTTTAGTGGTGAGCAAAAAGGCAGACGGGGGACCCCTTTTAAAAGATAAACTATTTATTTTGAAATAACAATCCCACAATATTTTGGTAAAAATATCAACAAGCCAATTGCTAGGGAGAACCGGGAACCCTGGTCCAAGAGGGGCTGGGGCCGGTGAGGTCAAAGTGTGTGCAGATGGGGGGCCGTGGGGTACTCCAGGGCGCAGCACTTGGCTAGTATGCCTGAGGCCAAGTTCCAGCCCCAGCACCAAAACGACGAGAGTAAATAAAGAAAGATTAAAAGTGTGTAGCTTCGGAATGCTTGGGGGGGGGGGGGGGACAAAGAAAAGGCAGAGCAAGGAGGGTGGAGGTGAGGACAAAGTCTGCCTGTGACGTCTACCCTAAAAGTCCCACACAGGAGCCATGTTTCTCAGGAATCTGAACAAAACTGCTTAAAGAGATGCGCCCTGAACCTCAGCCGAAGCACTCACGGTTTACTGCAGCACACCACAAATCCCACTCCAGGGGTACTCTGAGGTCTCCTAGTAAACGCCATCGCCTTGGTGAGCAGACGTCCCGGGCAACAGGCAAGAAATATGAAGGACCAGGCAACTGGCTCTGAGAATCCTCTTTGCCCAATTTGAAGGAAGCAAGTGTTATTTTACTAAGAATAAAAATGAGCTGGGCATGACGTTGCACGCCTGTCATCCCAGCAACTCCACTCTGTAGGCTGAGGCAGGAGGATCGAGGGTTCAAGGCCAGAGGCAGCCTGCACAACTTAGCGAGACCGTGACTCAAAAAAATAAAAAAGGGGCTGGGGGTACAGTTCAATGGTAGAGCACTTGCCTGTCATGCACGAGGCCCTGGGTTCAACTCCCTAGTACTGAAAAACAAACAAGACTCAGGGCCAGGTGGCACCCAGCAAGTATGTGGATAACAAGTGCCAGGCTGCATGCAGGAGAAGCACACTGTCCAGTGACTTTGTGTCCTGTTTCTTTTGAGATGGGGTATTGCTATGGTGTGCAGGCTAGCCCACAACTCAGGCTCAAGCCATCCTCCCACCTTAGCCTCCTGAGCAGCTGGGACCAGAACACACAGCCAGGGTGACCACCTTGTATCTGGTGGCTTTAAATAATCATGACCAGGCTGGAGGTGCAGCTCCGCGGGAGAGCGCATGCTTACTGTGCGCAAGACCTGGGGTTTAGCTTCCAGCAGGAACCAACCAACCAACCAACATCAAGCCTGGCCAGGCACCAATCTGAGTCACTACAGCGGCCAGAGGCAGCAGCTTTGGGAACATCTTAATCTTCATGTAAAGCTAAGCTGCAGCGGGTGGGGGACGGGATACCACTGTCCTGAGATCTTCCAGGGCCCAGAAGATGACACAACTCCAGGCACCACCAACACCCCCAGCTCACAGACAGAGCCATCCCAGGGCAAGGCCTTCCCGAGTGTGGCGGGAGAGGAGGGCGCGCCTTTCCCCTTGAAATCTGCAGAGGAAGCTTTGATGGCGATGCCTGGTATTTCTTAAAAGCGATTTTCTTCTGTGGCAG
Organism: Pedetes capensis; assembly: GCA_007922755.1. NCBI lineage: Eukaryota > Metazoa > Chordata > Mammalia > Rodentia > Pedetidae > Pedetes > Pedetes capensis. The sequence goes on from VMDO01003495.1 coordinate 89,498, forward strand.
AGACCCTAAAAGGATTACTTGTCAAGGACCTGGCTCCACTGATTACAACTGAAGAAATCTTGTTTAGAGAAAACAACTTTATTGGGAGGAAAAATGACTTTGGAACACTGGAAATACCTTGACCTATGATGTAATGTCCGCCAGGGAGACTGAGCCAGCAATTCTTCACTACCAACGGAGTCAGCCATCGTCTTCCCGAGCGTCCAGGTAAGTAATAGGTCCAGATTGACTGACTGCAGTGAATAATACCCGCAAGTCATAAACATCAGCGGAAACCAAGAAGCCCAATTCTGCTGCCCTGGCTTCCAGCTGCCAGAGGCCACAGCTGTATTTACACACTGCCTATATCAGAATCACAGCTGCTGTAGCTTTTCCTCTCCAAGTCTGCTTTCCAGGGGGTGGCGTTAAGACATTTCTGTACCACAGAGTGAGTGGGGTGCTCTGCGGTCCACACACACTCGGACTCTGTCCCCCAGGACCTGAGATAACGTGCTAGTGAGTTCTGCACACAGACACAATGCTGGCTGACAAGCAGGCGGCACAGACAGGGCCTCCTTCCGGAAGCCCTCGGGAGATGTGTGGTGACCCCATGACCACCGGGGATAAAAAGGAACCTTATCAGCATTGACCACGAGCCTCCCAGAGTCACTACTGTGTAGCAGGTAGGCAGCAATGAAGGGGGAATGAAAGGAAGGACAGGCCAGGAAAGAGCGTGCAGACACACGGGAATTACACATATGCCTGCGGAGAGCGCCACGCAAACACTGCAAAGAGAGATGGTGAGGCTCCTCCTGTGCATTCCCTGAGGAGTTTTTAATCCTTCCTCATAGAGAGAAAGGAAGAGGGATCAGAGGTCAAAGAGAACCGCCTTATGGACGCGCGATGATGTACAGAAAGGGAATTCCCACAGGGAAAGCTTCCTATAAATCCATACTAATGTGAGAAATTAAATATTCTCTAATAACTACACCTATTTTGGACATATAGTCAGTGGGACCAATCCCTGGAGAAGGGCATCATATTTGGGAGAGTGGCAGGTCAACAAAAAAAGGAAAACCCTCCACTGGATGGATTGACACAGTGTCTGCAACAATGGGCTTAAACGTTAATAAGATTGTATGCCTGGCATAGAATCAGGGAGTGCTTCATTCTGCTGTATATAGGGTCACTATGAGTTGGACTGGACTCGACAGCACCTAACAACAACACAACAGTAACTACACCAACATCACAAGAATGTTCAGAGTCTAAGATCCAATTCCTATCACTGGGAATTTTATGATGTAGCTTAGGGTAAAGGAAAGATTGGACATATAGACAGATACACGCATATCCCAGGAATGTTGAATGTTAAAAGGCAAATATAACCTAATATTCAAGGGCAATGTTTTGCTAACACTAAATAACAACAACAGTAGAGCAAGGTGTTACTTGGAGGCACCCTACCAGGTTAGAGTACGAAGGGGAGGACTTCCTGGAGGTGATGATTTCATGAGATCCTGGAAGACAGATCAGGCTGTGCTGAGCAGGCGGCGAGGACAGGGAGGCACCTGAAGCAGAGGGAGCCCATGTATGTGGGAAGCACCCAGGGTGGCTGGAGGACAGAGAATGTACCTCCCTGTAACAGCATTTTAAAATGCGCTTTCTCACATATGGAAGCTACAAACACTGATGTCATAGAAGCAGAGAGTGGAATAGTGACTCCTAGAGGAAAGGCAGGCAGGCAGGTGGGGGACGGAGGGAGCACTGTTAATGGCACCAACTGCTCATGTCCTATGGTACAGGAGGGTAACTGGTTGATGACTTGTTATATATTCCAAAACAGCTAAGAGAGACGATTTTGAATGTTCCCAAAACAAACGAATGATAAATGCTTGAGGTGATGGATAAACTAAGAACCCTCATTTTATATATTATACATTTTATATACATATACATATATAATGTATATGTGTACTGAAATGTCACTCTATGCCCCATAAATACATATAATTATTATAGATCAATTAAAAACATATTAACGGCCAGGCATGGTGGCACACGCCTGCAATCCCAGCATTTCAGGAGGTGGAGGCAGGAGGGTCACAAGCTCGAAGGCAGAGGCAGCCTGCATAACTTGGTGAGACTCTGTCTCAAAATAAAAAGTAAAAAATGGGCTGACGGTGCAGCTCAGTGGTAGAGCACTTGCAAAGCGTGTGTGAGGCCCCGGCTTCAACCCCTGTACTGCAAAAAAAACAATTTAAAACATAATAAATATTAAAATTCTAATAAAGAACAGAACTAAACAGGAAGAGCAACCAGTGATCCTAATCAGCCTTCTCAGAGACACTGTCTATGATCACCACAGGCCAGAACCACGACAGAGTGGGACCCAGACCTCCGGGCCAGATCTCACCCAGCACCACCTGGGAACGGGTTAGCAATGCAAGTTCTCAGGCCCCTTCTTGGGCCAGCTGAATCGCAGCTCTGGTGGACCCCAGGAGTGAAGGGTTTGTTGCTGTTGTGTTTAAATCAAAGCCCAGGCCTCGCACATGCTAAGCACACACTTTGCTGCTGAGTGTGAGTTTCCATAATTCGGAGGTGTGCTCAAGTCTGAAGGGCACTCGCTCATCTAAGTTCCAAAGACAAACCTGGGCAGATACAGGTGCTCACAAGTCAGTCCCTGAACATGTGGACCAGAAGCACTTGAATACTGAAGAGAAACACAGCACTTGCAGCCACCACATAAGAAGAAAAATCAAGTTCTTGAAATAGGAACACGTCTAAATTGAAACAAAAATCTCCTTTCCAGACCTGCTTCCACTGCCCCCAACTCCTCCCTTTTGGCTCTCAGGATGGAGTGCTTTTCATGATGTGTTCAAACGTGTATGAATAGGAAGCTGGGGAATTCACTCCTCGTTTGACTTGTGACCAAGAACATCAAGCTCTTCTCGTTTCAGGCGAGAAGTGTTGTGAAGTCAGCGCTGGCTACCTCATGGCGCACAATGCCACTTTTCTGCAGAACCACTTTGGAAGAAAGATGACTGGCTAACCTGATCTCCACTGACTGTGACAAGCACTTACTGTAGGAAAGATTAGGGATCTGGTTTTCACTACAACACACACTGGCTAAATTCCACCTCGTGTGGAGCCAGGAGTACAGGTGCTGGACATGCAGGCAACTGATGTTGCTGTTGCATATAGCACGAACGTGAAAGAGGCTTTTGACCGTGGATAAACAGTGAAGGCAACAGGCATATTCGGGTAATATGTAATTTAAATCCACAACGTACAACCTTCATCATATAAAATACATGGCACTCTAGGGGGTAACAAATTCGTGTGGGGAATATGCTTCCACATTTGGCGTTCAGCTCTGGTTTTAGGTTAGCTTTCCAAAATCTTAAGCTCACCCCAAAATTTCGGCGCATCAAATTTCTCCCAGCCTCTCTTAATACTTAATAAGTTCATAATGATTTCATGTGATTCCAGCTGTAACTATAAAAAGCTATGTAATGGGAAGAACACTTTCCAATCCATTTAAAGTCCCAAGAATGCCCAGCTAGGGTGAATGACATCATCATCTATAATCTATTTTAGGCAACTTTGGTTTAAAACATTTTAATACTCTCTCGGTGGATTATAAATGTATTTTTGGATGTCATTTGACTGACTAATGAAATTAATTATCTGTGAAGCTGTTTTTGTCTTCTCTGAGTACTCAGTTGAAATCGGATGCCCTTTGGAAGTCCTGCATCAACCAACTCGGCAGTGACTACCCAGCCTCAACACAACAAGAGGAGAAACTCTCACGTCATCAAACAGGGCAAGGAATTTTACTTGTGTTAATGTTATCTGTCCTAATAGACTTAAGCTGATCTGTGCCTGCCTGGCATGAAACCAAACAAGATATAAAATCAGACGTCATGTATCAAGTCTCCATTATGCACGGAGCTATGGAGTAAAACAGAGCCAAATGCTGGCAAGAAGCTGTCAAAAACTCACATGACTAGAACAGTCTGGAGACTGTGCGTCACGGGGCATGCCTTCTCATCTCTCTTCGCGTTTGCAGAACCTCGAGGACACACCCCGGGAAGGACAGCGGCAAACCTGTGCACGACCCGAAGCCACCACAGACAGAGCTTGGGGTGCAGCTGTGCCATCCTCTCCGGGCTGGGACCACGGAGACGCTATCAAGATGGTTTTTGCCGTGTGGCTTTTCTCCCTCGGACAGCCCCCCAGTCAGAGAATAAGAGCACCCCTGGATCTATGCTGGCCCGGCCCTCCTTCCTCAGCACCAAAGCAAAGCACAGCAACTTACATCATGGGTGCCCAATCCCCACAGCTCCCTCCATCTGCCAGAAGGTGGTTTCTGTCTGGTCCAGGAGGCCCAAGGGCAGTGGCGGTCGTGGGTGACGGAGAGGAGAGCGAGTCCTGACTGCTGGTGGGAGTGTCTTCCTTCAGAGGGCTGGGGCTGTCACCTGGGGAAAGAAGCATCAGATTTCAAACAAGTATCACAGAGGGAAAAAAAATAACTCCCATAATAACTATATGGTACTACTTGAGTAGTCAATCAAATTATATTCAAAATTATATTTATAATTCAGCCCAAGAGGGCTGGGGTGTCATGTCTTTGAAGTTTTGCTTCTGTGTTGCTTTTTTTTTTTTTTAATCAAAGGTGCTTAACATAAATGACAGATTGTTATAGTTTGGATCTGGACTGTCCCCCAGAAGCCTGTGTATTAGAAGCTTGGTGCATAGCCCATGGCACTTTGGAGGTGGAAGAAACTTTAAGAGGTAAGCGAGAGATGTCTTCTGGTCATTGACGGCACATTACTGAAGGGGACAATGGGACCCAATCCTGCCTCTCCCGTTCCCCTTCCTTCCCAGCCAAGAGGTGAACAGCTGGGCTCCACCGTGTCCACTCGCCAAGATCTGCTGGCTCTGCACAGGCCCGAAGCCACAGGGCCAATCAGTTATGGAGGGGAACCTTTAAAGGCATGAGCCAACACAAACCTTTCCTCCAAGCCAGCCAGTTACCACAGGTGTTTGTTACAGTAACACAAAGCTGACTGGCACACAGATAGATAGTACCCAAGGAAGAGTGAGGAACAGAATTCTCAAAATCAGATCAAAGGGAAGATGAAAGCTTAATGGCAGCCACGATGACTTCTAAATCTAAAGAGCCTAGGTCTGGACCAAGACCCTGAGAACAGCCCAGAGCAGCGCAGAGGCCCCACAGGGTCCAGACCCTCGCGCTCTACTCACCTGCTGGTTCTTTAAGCCTTTCTCAGTCGCCACTTGGTGCAACTCTAAAGGGACCTTGTCCCCAGAGCTAGTGTCTTGGATTATAATTTTGAATTGTCCAACTCATCAAAATCTCAGACATAAGTCACCATTTCCCGGTGGTTATCAAGGAGGATGATATACAAGAATCAGGCCCTACAGTGACTGCAGGGAGGAATTTAAATGAAGCTAACAGCATTTCCTCAGTGAGGTGTGTGGTTTATCCATTCACAGAGGTCTACTTTATGAAATGCACTAACACTTAGACACACTATGGGCCGGCGTGGAAAACGCCAAGGACAGAAGAGAAAGGTCACAAGAACAGCTGTTCCTCTCAACTCGCCTCCTTGTTTTCGTGATGCTCTCAGCTGCCCTAAAATGCCCGTGAACTTCGACCACCCCAGCTCTGCTGTTCCACCTAATCCATCCTCCCCTAATACTTTAACTCCCATGGGGCGCCCTGCAGAGACAGCAATGATCTCTGAAGACAGCACTAACTTGGCCTTGACTTCACAGGTGAAGGGTCACAAAGGTCCGTTGACACTGCTGTGAGGGCAAATGAAGGCTGGCCATCCCAGCTGCCAGCAGCTCTGAGCCCACGGGCCTTCGCACTTCCCCTGTCCCTGGGCCTAGGAACAGAGCACATACCAACACGGGGAACCGCAAAGTGCTTGCTCTCAGAAAACCATCCTAGAAGGATTTCAATTCTCCTGGAATTGAAGCACAAGAGAAATTCCAGGCTCTGATTAAGCTAGATCCCAAGATGTGAGACTGGAAAACTGACATTGGGAAGCAAACCTTTTTGACTGCTGACCCAGCTTACAATTAAGGCTAAGGCGGAGTATCTTAAATGGAGCTCCAGAAAGGCTGGATGGGGAGGCAGGGGTGGGGAGAGTGGTGATGGCTATGAGGACATGCATGAGAAGGCGGCTGGGGAGACACCTCCCCCGGCCCTCCCTACGCCCTCAGACTGCAGGAGAAAAAGTCGGGGGGCCTCAGCTGTCACCTTGAACACGGTCTCTCACGACAGCTGCCAAGAAAAGGTATGGCCAGAAGTGGCCCTGCGTCATGGGTCCTGAAGCCAAGGACCCCTCCACAGTGACAGGGACACCCAGGGCTCCCTGACCTTCACTGGCCCAGGCAGGTTCCTTGCCTGCAGCAACTCAGCAAACACAGCCACATGGCATCTGAGACCAGCTGACAGCTCATTCCGACCAGGAGAAGCTGTCAATGAAAAGCAAGTTTGGGGACCCAGAGAGCAGAAGTCAAACTTCCTTTACAAAGCCGCCTGAATGGTTTGGACCCTCAGACCAGCAGTTCATTTATGTCACCTCTCATCCTTCTCCCAAGCAGAACTACAGAGCACAAATTGTCATTCAACATACTGAAGCACATTCTATTGAGAAAGTTCTCTCTCCCTTCCTGCCAAACAGCGGCAATCTGAGCCCTCAAGTGAAAATAATATTGGGAGAAAGAATGTTTACAGCCTGATGAAATGAGGAGATACCTCGCGCTACTTTCCCAACAAATTCCTGTTCAGGAATGCATTACCTGGAGACAATCACCATACTCAAGGGAGAACAAATACCACAAATATTATGCACACAAACAGCCAACACTTCTAACCATTTTTGACACTTTGTTGTTGTTAGGTGCTGTCCAGTGGCATCCAACTCTCAGCGACCCTCATAGTGATTTCAGTGGCTGATTGTTTTGGGATTGCTTTGCCAACAGATTGCTATGTCCTTCTCCCATTTTTTCGGTGCTGGGGATTGAACCAGGGTCCTCAGAGAGCATGAAGCAGTGCTCTACCAACAGAGCTAAATCCCAGTAACTTTGTTGTCAGGTGCTGCTGAGTCGGTGTCTGACTCATAGCGACCCTAGGTACAACAAGCAAAACAGTATTGTTAGTGCTTCTCTGTTATTCATAGGGTTTTCAATGGCTGATTGTTTTTTGGGAGTGGGTTGCCGGTTCCTTCTACCAAGCCTACAGCACATGGTATTCCTACGGGGTCTCCCATCTAAGTATCACCCAGGTCTGACACAGCTTAGCTTCCAAGATCTGCAGGGATCGGACGCCACAGTGGTATGATTGCAAGCTCAAAAACTTTAGCTCAACAAAAATCAAAGTACCACATTTTAATTAGTATGGTCATAATAAAATTTAAAATTTTTCCTGTGATCAACAATTTATGGAATAAAGACTTTAAATCCTCTGAGACTAACTATAAGTGAGCACTGAAGTCAGATGCTCTGATCATTTTTCACCAAGCATGACTGTCCAGTGGCCAGGGAACCTGCTTCCTCAAGTGCTACCCTTTAATAGGCATTTGCAGACAGAGCCATCACCTCTGAGTAAAAAGACTCCTGCAGGTAAGCGGGCAAAAGTGGTACTAAAGGACTTTTGTCATGAATAAACAATGACATGAATTAGAAAGAAACTCATTAGAAAAGGAATGGCCGCCTCCTAAGGAAGAGACAATGACTTCCTCACCACATCCACTTAATTCTGGCCTTCCCCAACCCACCTTGCCAACCCCACTCTCCTTTCTCACCCCTAAAGCAGCCACAGCTGCGCAATCACTATTCCCCAGCTTCATCACAACGCTTTCTGAGAATGGAGACCCTGTCTCAGTCCAGGCGATCCTTTAAGAACACACTGCAATGCCAGGTGAATCAGGACGTCTCCAGGAAAAACCATGGACTCTCTGCCTCAGGAATGTCATGAATATAGAAGCTGCTGCTGCCAGGAACTGAGAAGGGAGAGAGAGAAAAGTCTCGAAGTAGTCTTAGGAAGCCTGCCCTCAGCTTCCAGCTCTTGCCTTCCAACCCACAATCTTTGCCAGTCACTCCTTTTATTCACTGCATCAGCATTTCCTGGGCTTCTGCTTATGCCTCAGGCCTACCACGGATGCGTAGTTCAGAGGTAAACAACAGGTCCCCAACCCAAAGGTACAACACAGGACGCAAGCAAAAGGAGATATTTGTTATAACGTGATTATCTCAGGAAGCCTTGAGACTCAGAAAAAGGAGTTTCCAAACCTGCTAGCGGGAGAGGTGGAAACGTGGGAGTTAAGCAGCACAAACAGGGAGAAATCACTGCCAGACTTGCATGGATAGATCCCTAGTAGGTAGGTAGGTAGGGAGACAGAGAGAGAGAGAGAGAAATAGAGATGCATATCTTCAGGTTCAAAGAACAGGAAGAACATGACATTTTTCAGAGCCACGGGTAGATGGATTTGGCTGCAAGGCAGGATCAAGGGCAGTTAACAGGTACATGAAGCGAGGTTATGGCGCGCTGTACATGACCCCAGGGCCTAAGAATCCATCCTGCAGGTGGGGGGAAATTATGGTGGGGATGAAGCAGGGAGTGACATGATCTAGACAGTGGATTCTAGAGATGCTCAGGCACTGCAGCCATCAGAACTCAGTGTCCACAGGTGAAGGGTGAGAGAAACTTAAGATGACCCTCAGGCTCATAAAAATTGGACAGATAGGCATGCCTGAGGATATATCTTTCATGGAAACTACTAGATTTCACTATTTAGTCAGATTTTTTTTGTGTGTGGGGGGGGGGCTTGGAATCTACCCCAGGGCCTTGCACGCTAGGCAGGCACTGTACTATAGAGCTACAGCCCAAGTGTGATTTGCTTATGAGCCCAAGCATGTGAACAAATGCTTTATTTTCCTGATAGACCACAACAATCTTCAGAGACTGGCAGAAAATTTGATCAAGAGGAAAAAGCAAGACCTTCATAATTCTACCGTATCCAATAATTGAGAGGATGCTTATATTCATAATTTTAAGACTTTGACCAACTTTTACTTTAAACTTTTTGTTATTCTTGTTCGGACGATGATAATCTATCCTGGACATCCATCTTCTGATCATTTTGCATTAGCAGAATTCCTTTTGTGCTGCTGGAAGCAACACAGCCTTGAGTTTGTCTCCCACATGTATTTCCTAACAGTTATAAAGCCCCAGACTGCTCCCCTGAATCTCTTCCTGGCGATTCCTTCCCTCGCCCAGGGCGTGGACATGCTAGGAATCCACAGAATGCCTCCCACTACTCCTCACCAGGGTGGGGAATGGCTGTCCCCACGGCAGCAAAGCTATTCCAAGTTGCTCATTCTTAAACACCTGGCTTACAGATTGGCAGAAAGGAGGTGACAGAGAAGACAACAGAAAAGAAGAAAGACAAAAATCATGAAAAGATCTGATCTATGAGTTGAGTTTAATTTAGATAATCCTCACAGGTAGGCATTTGGTTAGCAGGAAGACAGCTTCAGACTGCTACTGGGGGTTTCACGCCAGGCCAGAATAAGCTCAGATGCTTCTAATGATCAAATAGTTCATCACTAGGATCAGAGAGTGATTTACTACAAACACAGTAAATGCACTTAAAACAACACAGTAATACTTTTCTGATAAAGCCCAGTTAGGAAATTTCCAGCTAAAATGGCAATGAAATCTTCAGTGGAAATCCATTCCTCCTCCCACATATGCCCAGCAACACCCGAAAGATACAGTAACATTTTTAAAATAAAATGATCTGTGTGTGCTGGAAACTTGTTCCATCTCTCTGTGCAAAAGAGACAGAATAGAAACATTCTTAGGTCAGTGTAAGCACAAGCCAAATACTCATGCTTCCAAAACTACTCAAAGACAGCTGAACCAGCCAGCTGCTGCAATCTTCTGGAGGTACTCAGTACCTACCATACACTAGCCCTGGGCAGGAGGGCAAGAGTCCAGGTCTCTGTGGGGAAGTAGGGGCAGGGAGAAGCTGTCCATAGTGAACAGAGGCCAACAATCTACAACCAAGTTCTCCACCTGCCTGTCTACCCTGCCTACCCTTGGGGCGAGAGTTATGTACTACCAACAGCACCTGGTTCTGAACAAATCACCTGGGTAATGCAGTGGAAGCAACAGAGAGGGGAAAGTGAGGAACACAGAGAAGATCCAACCTGCCATAACCATGCCACGTGAAACCCTCCCTTACGATGCAAACGTCTAAGAACAGAAAGAAAACTAAGTTGGCAAGCTTACTAAGAAAACTCAGATGGAGAGATGTGTAATATAGAAAGTAGTGGTGCAGATGCCAACACCTGGGTTCCAGAAGAAGAAACAGAAGAAATTTTAAAGAAGTGGTGAAACTTAAAGATACCACGAGTCCTCCATCTAAAGGGCTCAAGAGCATCAAATAGGGAAATAAAGAGAATTCTGCAAGTAACACATTACTATGAAATTTAAGACTATCAAAGGCAAGAAAGACCCAAAACGCATGCAGATAAAGCCCAGATCAGATAAAATAGAAAAGCCAGACTGACTTCAGACAGCAACTCCAAGTACAAAATAAAACTGAAGTTATTCTTTAAATTATCAAAGGAAAAGAATTTTGAGCAGAGAACTGTATATTCAACCTGTCACACTGCCATTCAAATGTGAGGGCATAACAAAAACATTAATAGATATAAAAACTGCTAAAGGTTGACCATCCAAAGAAGTATACTGATAATCCTAAGAGAAATTCCTCAAGATTTAAATAAAAGCAGCAATAGAGTATGATCAATTAACTTGATGATGTCTATGATTATCTTAAAAATGAAATTCCTTAATTTTTGTCCTCACAAGAAGAAAAGGAAAAAAATAACCAAAATATTCCAAAGCCAAAATTCTATAAAATACCAACACGGAGGTAGAGGGCAAATCAGAGAGAATTCAGAGTCCATTAACTAGTTTCTCACTAGATGTGGAGCGCAAAATGTAGACAGATAAAACAGAATTCAATAAATAATACTATAAGCCTCAAAATAAGGATAACCACTTTAGAAGGAAACAAAAACCCAGAATTTGTTTTATGGGAAACAGAAGACCATTTGCTTTCTTAAAAAAGCAAAGCAGGAAAACAGGAAAAATGCATCAAAATTCATTGAGTGAGAAACATAAAATGACAAAAGTTGAAACATAATGGTAATTTCAGTATATAAAAATGGATTAAACTCAGCAATGAAAAGACAGCACTTCTCCAAATGATTTCTTAAATCCAACAATATGCTATTAGAAATGCTTAAAGCAAAGAGGCAAACAGTGAAAAATAAAAGAGTAAAGGATGGATACACTAGGCAAATATGATCCCAAAGAAAGGCCATAAACTACATGATGGTCATTTTATTGGGATAAAGGAACAGGATGATCAAACAGCAAGACAAGCATCCAGTGGCACAGTCTCTAGTAACAAATGACAGGCTTATAAGGAAAAATCTGTCACATCAAAGTACATGGAGAGTTTAACACATTCCTCTCAGACATTAATATGAAGGGGGGGAAGATAATGAATTAGACAAAGCTGTTCTTTTTTTACACACACACGCACACATGCACACACACACACCTCACAATAAGCAGAGAACACATATGCTTTTCTACACCACATAGACTTGTTGTTGTTGTTGTTGTTGTTTGTGGTACTGGGGGTTGATCCCAGGGCCTCACGCCTGCATGCTTTGCAAGTGCTGGACCACTGAGCTGCACCCCCAGCCCTTTTATTTTTTTTCCTTACTTCCTGAGACAGGGTCTCGCTAAGTTACATAGACTTCCTCTGGTCTCGAACTTGCAATCCTCCTGGCTCCGCCTCCCAAGCCACTGGGATTACAGACGTGCGCCACCACGCCCAGTTCACATAGACTGTTTTTGAAGGAAGACTGTACAGTCTTAACAGATTTCTTTTTTTTTTATTAGAAATTTTTAATGTACATCATAATGTGATTCGTTTTGACATGCTTTTTGTTGTGACAATTTTCATATATGCAATTTGATAAGCATTATTCGTATAGGTTACCCCTTACCCTCCTCTATGTTTCCCCCCTCCCCCCTTCCTATCTAAGTTTCCCATCCAAGTCTTCTCTATCTTTTACTATATAGTATTTTTCTATATGTCCTTGAGTTCCATTTCTGTTTAAGATAGAAACTTTTCCTGTAGTGGTCTTTGTTTCTATCTTGTTAGAACAATTACATGCGATTTTTAGTCCATTTGTATTGACCTCATTCTTATCTTCCCTCCCCCGCTTTTAATGTGATCTGACCTTTGAGTAGGATTTTTCCTTCTTGTAATTTTGAGTCAGCTCTCTCATATGAGTGAGAACATGTGTTGTTTCTCTTAACAGATTTCAAAGGAAGATTATGCAAAATTCTCTTCTCAGACCAGAATTGCAGAATAATCAGGAGTTAATAAACAACAGGATATATTTTATAATTTGCATTTGTTGGTAAACAAAATATGATTAGAAAGAAAATCATAATGGACATTAAGAATACTTAAGAGCTCAATGATGATAAAATTTCATATTAAAATTTATAAGACATAAAAAAAGACATGTATGGCTTTAAGATTAGGAAACAAAGATTCAGAACATTTTCATGCAATATTTAAACAATCTTCCTAAATACTGATAGTCAAAGAACAGTCATCATGACTGTCTAAATACTCTAATTAAATTCATTCAAAGTGAAATCTTAATGAAACTAGAATTCACTGAAATATACTTGGTGTCTTTTTTTAGTGTACACACTCAACAGATTACATGTACATGATAATTAATACAAGCTACTTTATAAGGTGAAAAGCTAATATTCTTAAATATTATTTATTAGTATGGAAAACTTGCTGAGAAAAAACATCTCCAAGATTAATGTGGAAATCAAAGAGAAAATGTGATCTGACATGTAAAAATTAATTCTAAATATAGAGAAATAAACCTGAAGGTTAAACATGATCTGCTTTACTTTTGAAGGCGGTTTCAGCCTAACTCAGGTGGACTCCAGCAGAGTCAGAGCAGAAGCCACCTCCTGCGCATGAGCCCTTGTCCCAGACTCGTCTGCTTGCCGTCCTGATTTCCTATCCCTCACTTAAACCTAAAATCTCTTGCTCACAGAACACCAAAGCCCTAGAATGTGTGGTGAACGTCCGTTCTGAAGCAGGCTCCAGGGGTGGGGAAGAAAGGATGTCCTTAGGACAAACACCGGTGGAAATCCTGGTGTCCAAGCGTCGGCAGCTGTGAGAACAAAGTCCACGGCAGAGGCAGAACGTGGGGGGCCGTATGGAACTCTGCGGTTGGTTGGAGAGTTAGGTTTGTCTGTTTGAAGCATAACCTTTGAACCATGGCCTAGTTTCCACCATGTGGCAGATATGGTCAATAAAACCTCTCTCTACGCATAGTGGCCTTCCCTCTTTGTCTCCCAGGACATACGGGGCACTGGACAGGACTGTGGCATCTGGTGTCAGGAACAGAAATATCAAACTCACTTCATGTATGTTCTGACATGATTTCTACTCTGCTAAAATAAAGTCCCCCACCATGTCTGTCAGCCTGTCGTGCGGTGTGGGCTTGCATGTTGCTGTGATGCTGAAAGCTACCCCACTGGTATCTCAGATACCAGCAGGGCCATGCATAGTGGACAGGTTTCAGCTGAGCTACCAAACTAAGATAGGCTAGGGAGAAGGTCCTGGCAGCCCACTCCTGAAACAATTAGCCATTGAAAATCCTGTGAATAGCAGAAAAGCACTGTTAAATATATTGCTGGAAAATGAGCCCACTAGGCTAGAAGGCATTCAAGAAATGACTAGGGAAGAGTTGTCTCCTCAAAGTAGAGCTGACCTTAATAACAAGAATGGAGTAAAGCCCCTGGGACCTCCTTTTGGTGATGTGGCACGACTCAAAATGAGAAGAAACACAGTATATGTAACATTGGGGTCAAACACAAAAAGATCGCGTGCATGGCACAGTGTCAGGGTGTGTTTCATTCTGTTGCACATAGGATGGCTATGAGCTGGATCCAACTCAACAGCACCCAACAACAACAAAATAAAGTCTGGCTTGTTATATTTTACCATGTCAAAAACTAGTGCCAAGCGCTTCACTGACCAGTGTAAACTAGAACATGCCAAACTTAGGTTTTTGCCTCCCCTACTCAAAATGCTGCTGGGCTTGGAATTGTAAATAAAACCTCATGTCAAACAGCAAATGTGGAGGTGACCTATAGAAATTAGTTTAAATCTGTTCTGGAGCCAGCAAGAAGCTTCACTCAATACATGGGGTAGAGACAATTCAATTTTAAAATCAATGGAGATCAAAAGATATCACTCTATCCCTTCCTTAATGACATAGCACATGGAAGAGCGAGATGGACCACCTTATGCTGCTTCCTAAAACGTAGCAATTGAGGCCCACATATACTACCCGACTCAGGAAAGGAGACACCTTAGAACTGTCAGCCTGCATCAGAATAGTGACTCATGTCGTTCGGAATTTTCATAAAATGCCATCAACCATGGCAAATGGGTAAGATCTATACAAAGAAACAGTCCAAAGCAAGACAAAAGTTAGAATTGAGACACTGTTCATATTTTCAGGCCAGATATTTATCCCAATCCACCTCAAAACCTAGAACAGAGATGATATTGTAGTAATTTATGCATTAGTTTTCCTTAACTGGAAAAGTACACACCCAAAGTTCCTTAATTAAACACGTTTTTAAAATAAAGATAAGTTAGGAAACTCAAAGCTTAACTTTAAAATTTAACTTTCTGAACTGTAAATGTACAGTATTGGGTATCTTTCTTCAAAAGTCAAATCTCATTCCACCATTCAAGGAAAATTCTTTTCTACAGTCTGTAGAGAAGCAGATGGTAAACAATGACTGTTAGAAAATAGTGTAGATCCTTTGAACAGAAAATCTCTCTTAGGTCTTACATTAGGGGCGAGGTGAGGGGGATGAAGAAATTAACCCTGCCAACTGTCCATTAAGGAAAGAAAGCTAACTGTGCATTTCAGCAATGGGAGGAGGAACCAACCGTGAGGCATGGACAGCAGTTGCCAAGTGCAAGGGAGATGCCTCAAGTCCACTTACCCCAATTCCCAGGTCTACTGAAAGTTCAAGTCACGTCACCTTCCTTAGGGGCAAAGCATCCCCACCTGCCTCATCACATTTACTCTCAAGAGGGAAGACAAAGTGGAAACCATAAGCAGCGAAATAACAGGGATTAGTGACAGTAGCGAGGTAAGAATAATCCACTCTTGTGGGTCTCTATCTGAAACCACACCTAGAAAAGGGAAACAGGACTCGAAGAACCAGCCTTTCCCACCCTCCAATCCCAAAAGCACAGAAACGAAACTGCATTCCCTCAAAATATCTGCATAAGACAAAAGGCAAATCCTACGCTATAAATTAAAATGTCACATTAGGTGTGAAAAGATGTAATACAATTGCCATAAGCTAATGAAAAATGCTTTACTTTCTACTGCCCAAAGGTTTAAAAGATTAAGCATCACGCTTGCCTTAAAAAGTCACCGGACAAGCTAGGTGAGGTGGTGGACATCTGCCATCCCAGTGACTCGGGAGGCAGAGGCAGGAGGACCACAAGTTCAAGACCAGAGGCAGCCTGGGTAACTTAGTGAGACCCTGCCTCAAGATAAAAAGTAAACAAGGAACTGAGGATACAGCACAGTGGTAGAATGCTTGCCAAGTATCCCTGAAGCCCTGGGTTCAGCCCCTAACTACCACACTAGGCAGCTAAAACATGCCAGAGTGTACACTGGGAAAAGCTGGTAAAGGAATCAGCTTGTTATAGTCAATCGCACCAAAGAAAGGACGCCCCAGTATGAAGTTAGAGCAGCAGTTGATAGATATCAGGTTACAACTCAAGGACCATGTCTTCCTCCCCCACCTCATGGTACTGGGGGATTGAACACAGGGTGCTCCACCACTGAGCTGCACCCTCACCCCCTCTTATTTTTGATCTCGAGATAGGGTCTTGCTAAGTTACACAGGCTGCCTCTGGCCTCAAACTTATCATTCCCCTGCCTCAGCCTCCCAAGTCACTGGGATTACAGGTGGGAGCCACTGTTCTCAGCGAGGACCTATTTGTGAAGGTGGATGGAAGTCAACAGCGACTCAATTTTAAGGCAATTAAGACCTGTCCAGAGGCAATGTCAACAGAAGTCAGGGTAAACCGCTTTACACCATGAAGAACAGAGCACTTTTACGTCATCATCACAGTGCTGGGGGATCATTTAGAGACTGAGACTTCTGTTTTCGTCAACAAACAAAACAATGTAACAGCCACATGCTATTATCCTTAGGAACTAAAAAGTAATCAGAGACTGAATCAAACTATCTTGCATAAACTTCTGAGGACACCTGCCACTTTGACAGTTCTGGAAATTGAGAGCACTGTGCTCAGAACCCAAACTCCAGGCCAAGAAGACAATAAGACAACAGAGGTTCAGACACCTAGCTATTGCTCTCTCCTTGTTGTTGTTGTTAGGTGCCATCGAGTCAGTATCTGACTCATAGCGACCCTGCTCTCCCCTAAAGAATGCAAATTATCAACTATCAGACTGAAGTGCTTGTAACCAATTATCCAAGGTAATGCATTGGACAAAATTAACCAGAAAGTTTAGATTCTACTTTCCTTGAAAGTGTATGAAAGCATATGTGAAACCCTCCAACTTTGTGTGCCCCAAAGTGCCCATCAACAGAAGAACGGATAAAAAAAAAAACTATGGTACATATACACAATGGAATACTACTCAGCAATCAAAAAAATGAAATAACGCCATTCTCAGCAAAATGGATGGAATTGGAAAAAATTATTTTAAGTGAACGAACAAAAGCTCAGAAAGAGAAATACTACATGTTCTCACTCATATGTGGAAGTTGAATCAAAATCATAAGAAGGAAAAAATCATATACAAAGGTTGGATCATAATAAAAGAAAAAAAGGCTAAGAATGGTATTATTATAGATGGTCTAGAAAATTCATGTAATAGTTCTGACAATGTAAAAAGAAAGTTCACTACAGAACAAGTTTCCATCTTAAACAGAATTGGAACCAAAGGATATATAGGAAAATATTATCATAAAAAGACAAATAAATGGTAGAAAAGTCTTTGATGGGGGGGGTGATCGGTGTGAGGAAGTGCACAAGAGGGTAAAGGGGAACTTATCTGTATAATGTACAAGAAAATGCATATATGGAAATGACACAATGAAAAGAATGTCAGAATGAATCACATTAAGGTGTACATTAAAACTTTCCAATAATAATAATAAAAAAAGAAACTTTGTGTGCCAAGGCCTCAAGGAAACATAAGGTAAAATTCTTTAGTATTTTCTATGCACGGGGCAGTTTACATCTACTAACTCTGTTGTTCTTGGCAAAAACCATGTCAAAGTTTCATTGCCCAAACTCCAGAGGCTTAGGGAGAGATTTGCTGAGGTCATAAAAGCCATCATAAAGGAGGCTAGGGATTTCAGTCCAGGTTAGTTTAAATCCACACTTAACCACAAAGTCTATCATTCAATAAAACTCTCTGCTGCCTACATATTTGCAGTAGTAGTAGTGATCCCCAGAATGCTGGGAAACTCTGAGATGAGAGAGCCCAGACACAAGGTGAAAGGTACATTCAATCTAATAGGAAAATGCTGAACACTAAGGCTGGCCGCTCTCACTACAGTGCCCATGAGGCCTCTCCAGGACAATTCACTAGTGGGATTCCACGCCTTCCCTTTCTCAGGCTCTGCTTCTAATTCCTTCTACTTTAAAATCTTAAACTTAGACCAGCTTTCATACCAAACGTGAAACAGAGTTAAGCCAACACCTGTAAATTACATGCATATAAATGTCTGTACATTGTACATGTGCATATGTATTTCCATGTACATATATGTATGTGTAATGAGTAATCACTATAGAAAAGAGTAGGTACAAAGAAAATCACCAGATTCTCAAGCCCTAAGGATAACCACGGTCATAACTGATTGTTACATTTTTCTAGATTTCTATGTTTACATATGTATTTACATAGCTTTTCCTTTCAAGATGAGATTATTTTGAAAATTTTATGACTTGCTTTGTTCATTCAAAAGCATACCAGGTACATTGTTTCTATGGAAACATTTTTCTCATCATTAGAAGGCTAGAAGCATGGTATGGTTAGTTATAGATCTTTGCTCAGCTAGGTTATAAGACACAAGATCCTCTTGTGAGTACATGTATGTAACAGAGTATCACGTAGCAGTGAAAAAAAGGAAAAGTCTCCAAAACGACAGGAAAACAATACAAGACATACTGGATAATTAATTAAAAAACAGAACTGGCTATTAGATTCAGGAAGGGGTAAAAGGGTTTATAATCACATTTTCTTACACACACAGAGAATTCTAGAAGAATAAATAAGTATAATTGATCCATGTGAAAGTGGTTTCTGTGGATATCAGAAATGACTGGGGCCAGCACCAGCAATTTCACATTGTTATTGTTGTTAGGTGCCATTGAGTTGGTGTCCAACTCATAGCAACCTTATGTACAATAGGCGAAACACTATTGTCAGTGCTTCTCTGCTATTCATAGGGTTTTCAGTGGTGGATTGCTTTTTGGGAGTGGTTTGCCGGGTCCTTCTCCCAAGCCTACAGCACCTGGTGTTCCCAGGCGGTCTCCCATCCAAGTACTAACCAGGTCTGACCCTGCTTTGCCTCCGAGATCTGATGGGATTGGATGCTACAGTGGTACAGCTGCAGGCAGAATTTCACAGGGCACCTCCTTATTAACGACAGTGGTCATCTAACCCAGTGTGGATCTCAATTTAAAAGATTTCAGAAACTACAGGCTAAACTATAGAAAATTCTCAGCGCTTTACTATTTTTGCCCTAAAAACTGAAAGAAAAAAAAATTGCTGATAGTAAATAATTTGGACCTAAAACATTGCAATTTGACACAGCTCAATCTGTGAATACCAGCGGGTACTAATAGAATTGGGGTGCAGATGCAGGAACTGTGCCCATGGGACTGGATGGAGTCTTCCACTTGGTGTCTTTTTATACTTTGAGTTTTGAAACCTGGGAGTATATGATCTGTTTAAAAACTACTTTTTAAAGAAAAGAAGGGAGGGGAGAATGAAGAAGAGTATCAGCAAAATGTAGTCTATTCAGACAGCAACCAATTCCTGATTTTATGGACTTCCCAAATTCATAACAACCTGTTAAAGCATCAGGTACCTGAGCTACCTTCACTACAACCAACTGAAGACCGGATGTTTGCTCACCTACGTAAGTGTTGCATAAATCATGACAAAGGTTTTTAGCCTACTTAGTATCACTGAATTAAAAAAGAAGGAACATTTCCCTCTTGTCTCTCCCCTGCCTTTCTCCTGGAGGCCCATGTTTGTTACAGTGCATGGGGTCCCAGGTTTAAAACCACAGTCACCCACTGGCTCTTCCTTCTGACTCACATCGTGAATCAAGACCACCTGATTCTCCTACAACAAAACTGTAACCATCTATTAAAATGAATAAACAATCATTCTTACACTTAAAAAAGACTCCTCAACGTATCACTTGAAATGCACAGGATCTCTCTGAAAGTACAAGAAAATCCTGAACACACCTGCTAACTTCAGAGCTCAAGGCTCAGCGCTCAGCACTTCAGCAGAGAGGGAAAGAACCACAGACTTGAGAACAAGACCGCCTGGGGTCAGTTCTGGCTCCTCACCGACTGGCTGTGAGATTTAGAAGAGCTAGTGACCTTTTCTGTCCTCCGTTTCCTCCACATTTCCACAGGTACAACAGGTAGTCACCTGGAGGACTGTTCTGGGGATTATCACAGCTTAATGAATGTGGCTGAGAACAGCATTTGGCATATAATATGGTAACACATAAACACGCTATTACTACTCTCTGAATTTTATATCATGTTCGTGTATGAACTATTAAAAATTTTAAGGAAAAAAGTATGCTATTGAAAGAACCAAGAAGATAAGCAGAGACTTAAATAACCACTGCGTCTATTGTGACCCAAAGAGACAAATAAAATCACGGCCAAAACTACATTCAAACTGGAAAAATGCTTTTTTTTTTTTTGGGGGGGGGGGTGTTTAGAGAAAGTATTAGTAGATCCAAAATGTCAGCCCAAGAATTCACTTGAGAGACCAAAGAGTTTTTTTTTTTTCATCCAAACGTGGCATTTGACTCCTTCTGCAAGCTGATACCCGAGAGCACCGTGCAAAGCAGAATGAGCACTCAGCAGGAGCCAGGCTCCAAAGATGCCACCTGGAGCTCACAAAAGCCGCCCAGACGGCTGGAGGCAAACACAAGTGGGTGATTCTCCACAGGTGGCATGACCCGGTGCTGCTGCTTTTTTCTCTCTGTAGTTGGTAAGGGTTTGGTAAGTAAAGAGGAACTGGCCACGGGTTTGTTCTGCTAATTTAGCTGCAGACAGCATCCTTACATCGCAGTGGTTTCTATCACGGTCCGTAAGAGTTTCCTGAGTAATACAAGTCACGTGGAATTGGCCACACTGCATACCACCTTCTCTTTCAAGATGTCTGCTCATCTTCCTGGATACCCAAGGAAACACTTCACATCAGTCACTTTTGACAGCCTTAAAAATTCCATCTCATTCAGGATAAACAATACTTTGGTTGGTTTGAAAAGATGTTTCTTAGACACCCCGGCTACCTCCTACGCTGCACGAGTTTCAAAGGCGGCTATAAAGAGAGTGACAGCTGCTTGAATTCAGAACTAGAAATTAAAATAAAAGCTATTAGAAGTAAAGAAAGAACTCACTCCACGGGGAGACAAGCTTTAAAGAATTCTTCTCTCTTCTATAAATTCTAGTTACCTGCCATGAACTTATTTCACCAGAGAAGCAGCTATGTATTTTATAAAGGCATTAAATAAGCTTGTTTTCTTCTCTAGAGAAAGGGGGAAATGTTCGTCCCACACAGAAGCACAGTGAAGATTATGGAGGAAGTCACAGAAGTTGCCTTTTGCTTTGTCACTAGCATTAGGGGGCTGAGCTCACAGGATTCTGGGGAGACGCCTATGCAGGGGAGGCATCGTGCATGATCTATAGGCACACCACAACTCAATTACAGCCCGGAAAACTTCTGGCTGTCTTTCCTAACCCACTGATCTCATCACTGTAACAGTGAGTTAGGAAATCATCTGTCTACAAATACTGTCACAGATTTCGAGCCTGGTCTTCATTTCACTTCACAACACAGTAATTCCACGTCAAGGAATCACAACACACTCTGAGGAGGTGGCAAGGCCTCCATGCTCAGGAAGAGCCCACCCATGAAATGTCATCCCCAAAGAAGTTTAAGAATGGAGAGGAGGAAGATTTTCAAGCTTAAAACAAAGATCTGCTGTGCCTAGCTACTTGGGTAGATTCCAATTCTGTGTCGAGCTAATCAGGTAAGTCTGCAGGGAGACACCAAGAGCCACAGAAGGTCACTGAAGATGCAACCAACCACGGTTTCCATGGTCCAGCTCACGTGCTGCTAGCCGTGTAAGTGCCCGGCTGACATTCTGGGGAGGACGTGTAGCTTCAGTTCACTCACAAAAGCATGTTTTCGCGAAGAGGCTTTGTGAAGAGGACCCCCTTCTGGGAACTGAGGTTAGAAAGCAGAGCCTGTGAGCATGATTTCCCATGGAAATCAGGGTCTCCGCGTGCGGGAGTGGCAGCTCCCTGCTTTAAGATGAGCCTGTGGATCATAGTGCATATGTCCATAAAAACAGGAGAACAGTGAGCTCTACCTTGTTTATGACTATGAGGCTATTCTCTAAGAGAACGTATCATTTTAGTGATTATTTAATATTTCTCCCCTTTCGGTGACTCTCCATGTATGCTATTTACACCAACACTTCTTAATGCTATTTTTACTAACCTATTTTCCAAGGCAGTTACATATAAGAATAATATAAACACACTCACAAAATAACAGGTTTCTTTCCTTTTGATGGAAAGATGGTCTAATTATCTTTAAACTGCCCAAGGGAAAAAATACTCATGACAAAAAATGAAGACAAACACAGTGAGAGATTCACCTATGCACCTGAATCATGGCTGATGATGTAGTTTTCATTCTCTACCTTTATTTTCCCATTTAGTCAGTTAAGAGCTCCCAATAATTGGCTTTGGCGTCTCTCCCTAGTATCCACTTCGTTTTCCCTTCCTAGTGCTAATTCAAGCCACATCAACCCTAACCCTAACTGACTTAACCAGCCTTTGACCACAGCCCTCTTGAATTCCCACAGACAGGTTAAGTTTCCTTAAGTACTGTTGTCAATGTTACAGCTCTTCTCCTTTGAGAACAAATATTCACTGGCTGCTCTCACCCTTTTAAACCACATGCACCTTGCTGTGGCTCCCAGGTGCTCTGGCTCAGTGATGGATACTTCAGAGCGGTAGCTTATACCCGGATGCTTAGCACTGTACCAGACATGACCCACGTCGCCGGCTTGGCCGTCCTCTGCGATAGATATGTTTACTCTGACTTTTCAGTTAATAAAACAGACTTAGGGAGTATTGGCACTGCCCATGGGCAGGGCAAGAACACACCCTCCTCAGCCCAGGCTCCCCTACCTGTTCCCTCGGACCAAATCTCACCTGGCTCACTGGTCAGCAAGAACAGCGTCATCCACCCATCTCATCACATGCACCCTGCTGTGCTCCATGCGGTGACCAGGCCTTCAGCCACACCAGTCCCCCACCTGAAACCCTTTCCCATCCAGCTGCCAAGATGTCTGGGCTCAAGAGAATCCTAAAACCTCTCCTGCCGCAGCCCAGAGTTCCCTACCCAAGGGGTCCTGCCACCCACAGGCCGCCACCAGGCACTGACCCACTGCTTCATACTTCACTACAGTGACAAACAGAATGAGAACAAAAGACTAACTCCTGGGGCAGGGGAGCTGTGTGAGGAGCAGTGGGGAGCTGAGAGACCCTTCGCTGACCTGTGGTCCAACTCCAACTTCAGTATCCTGGGCCATAAAACCCCCAATACACGACGGAGTCAGAAGAATTCCAAGCGGCTCACAGCGTTCCCTATTTTAGGACTAAAAACTCCCTCGGTGGACTGGGGATGTTGCCGCGTGGTAGAGCACTTGCCTAGCACGCTCAGTGCTCTGGGTTCCCTCCCCAGCACACTAATCCCCCCGAAAATCTACAGTTAGAAGACCATACAGTGGCCTGGTTTCCAATTTTCTGTTCTCTTGCTTATGCCTCTAAATTAAGCCAGATTCTTTCAACCTCCCTAACATGGCTGATTTGTAGCATCAGCATTTCTGCTGTTGACGTGTGGAAGTGGCAGGTGATCACCAACATGTGACATTCTGTCCTTCTCTGATTTTGGAGACGTGTCCAGATCAGGATATGTTTCCACGAAGGACAGACGGAGAGAATTCTGCCTCACTGTTTCTCTCTCTCTCCTTCAACAGTGTATTTTCCCTTTTTCCTTATAAATCTCTGTAACCCGCTCACAGTATCTGCCACACTGTAGGACTACAATAACACATGTTCAACAAAATGTGCTGCAGTTAGCACATTCATGATCCAAATGTTAAAAGTGCCAACCCAACGATACCCAAGAAAGACCAACACGAGAATAATATTAAATCCTGCCAATTGGCTTTGCAAGACGATTTTGTTTTCAACCCACACTAAATCGTAGTTTTTAACTTGCCTAAATAAGTAAACTGCTATAACATGTACAAAAGAAGATAGGCACAGAATATCTAATTATATACAAGAAGCTACATACAAAAACTCATCCTATAAATGCCTAGTTCTGTTTAAAATTAGAGCTCGGATAAGGAAGAGAGAAAGAGCTTAGTCAAAATTCAGATGGTAATCCTCTTCTCCCCCACTCCCCAAGCCATGGCTTCAATTTTTTTCTGCCTTCAGATAAAAATAACAAAGATCACTTTCATTTCATGGAGCCTCACGAATGTCCCTCGTATTTGGGGGAATGACAACAAATACAGCAGTCCCTCTTTATACGAGACGGAGTGAGGACATAAGTTTGGGTTGGGCAGGAGAAAACAGGCAGGGACGTAGACTTTTTCTCAGTTACTACCAGTTCTAAGGACATAAACCCACAAAAGGATAACTTGAGAATGAAATGAAAGCAATCCTTTCAGTTTTAATCTTCTTTTTAGCACTGAACAGCCTACTTCATATTTTGCTATTTCACAACTAACTTAGCCAAATCTACTCATTTTTAAAGCTCATGAAACTATTAAATGGTATGGGAAAATGAACGAGGTAGAGTCTGCAAAATAAGAATCTCCGTATAGATTTAATAGCTACCCTAATCAAGACAATCCCGAAACAGTCAGCCATTGAAAACCCCATGAGCGTCGCTATGAGTCGGATACCAACTCGA